>JAYRCH010000557.1:0-86629 GCA_037179445.1 Phengaris alcon alcon | reverse complement strand
TATTCCATGTCGAGCAAAGAAGGATTTGAGGTTTTTAACAACATTATCGACAGTGTAATTCATATGCAAAGAAGCTACTCTATGTACTTTGAACAGTAATCCATGCAAACAAGGAAATTTTCTCCATCAAAATATAATATATCTATACGTATAGATTTATTATATTTCGATGGAGAAAATTTCCTTCTCCCACGGAAGATGAGATATCTCATAGCATTTCAACGGTTCATTAGGTGTGTTTGGCTTAAATTTAGCACATACCGAACATTGATCAATTAAATTTTTAATATCCGCGTTTATATTTGGCCAGTAAACTGTTTCTCTAGCAATTTTGAGTGTTTTATTAATACCTTAATGATCACAATGTATTTTATCTAAAATCTGTCTTTGCAAGGACTTTGGAACAATAAGCCTTTAAATAGTAGCCTTATTTTTATTATTTTTTAATTTATACGTATTTCATTTTGAATATTCCAATATGGTTTCACCAGACAGCTTACTTTGTTTTTGCTTTTTGGCCAACCATATAAGACTTGAGCAGATTTAAGGATTCATCATTTTTACTTTCTAATAATATAAATTTTAAATATGGCTTACTCATTGAGAGATTAGAAAATATTGAAATAACATGATATTGTAAGTCTTGTACATACTGCGGTATGTATGTATCACTAAGTGAGACTCTTGACAAAGTATCTGCTATATATACATTTATTTACCAGGTACATAAACCACTTCTAGGTCGTAACCCTGCAAAGATAACACCATTCTTTGTAGTCTAGCAGGTACTTCATGAAGAGGTTTTTAAAAAGGTAAATTAAAGGTTTGTGATCAGTATGAACAGTTGTTTTACTGCCATAAATATATTGGTGAAATTATTACATCCAAACCGAATGGCAAACAATTCTTTTTCAATCTGAGCATAGTTTTGTTGAGAGCCTGTTAGAGTTCTTAAACTGTATGCAATGGGTCGTTTGTTTTGCATCAAGACTGCTCCCAGTGTATTCTTTGATGAATCTACCGGCAAAGCCACCGGTAAGTTGCAATTATAATTAGTTAACACAGGTGCTTTAGATACAACTTCTTTTAACGAATCAAAGCACTTTTGACAATTTTCATCCCATAACCTTAATATATCTTTTTTTAACAAGTTTCTAAAGGTATTAGTTTTCTCTGCTAGATTTTCTATAAACGGTGCTAAAAAATTAATCATACCTAGAAATCTCTGCAAATCTTTAATATTTTTAGGTATTATGGAAGGGCATATCTTTTATGGCTTTAACTTTCTCTGGATCAATTTTGGTGGTAGTGTTTGCACGATCTTGTTTCTGAGTGTACGCATAAGCAGTGTGGGAGGAGCGAGGTACTTTACGCTTGCTTATGCGTGCACTCACACATTTGCTTGCAGGTTGTGGGTATTTTTCAGCGGGATATTGCTGGATATATAATTAAATTGTAAACTCTGATTAAACAGACAAAGTGAAATTTCATTACAATTTCAGGGTAGGTGTACTAAGTACTGAGATCATAATAGTAATATCGTGAACTCCTCGATAAACATCGTGATTACGCTTAATTTGATGTACTTAGTGTCTCTCTTCACGAGGCTAAGAGATTTTATCATAGTAGAACTGAAATACGAAAGCATATATTTTATTTACTGTGTGTCTGAAGTCAGTGCTGGTGTAATTACTTTGGTTCGTTTGCCATTAAAGTGTTGCTCGGGTGTTGTGTCTTCCAAACAGGTTGCGCGTGTTGATAAATATTTAAGTTAATTTACCTTGTTTTTAACAAATTTTCCTAATATAATTTTGGTGTAGATATTCTTGTTCAAATTCCAAAATTCTTGACAACGCTTCACTTAAGATACGGATACGGGCTAACGTGATCTTTACTCAATCAAACTAATGTTCTACGGTCAGAAACGAGTATCTACTTTTACTGTTCTCTCACGTAACGTTGAGAGTCGGATTTGGTCACGTGTATATAGAGCTGGGTGTATGTTTCGTAGGAAAGCTATTTATCGTCTTGGTAAGGGACAACCCTACTCACGTGTGAGGATACATTAATTTGCAACATTCCAGCGAACGTAGACAGTCGTCAGGAGCATTCCGACATATGGCGGAGCAAATGTAACGACGTAAGGCTCAGACTACATGCATCCGGAATCTCCGACCGGAAAAAATATAGCGCCGAGAATAGAACTCTACGTTATTACCACAATGAGACCTGAAAATCGAACACACAAGCGGCGAGTTCTTAAATTGCTTGAATTGTGTTTGAGTGTGTTCGATTTTCAGCTTTATTGTATTGGCTCGGAGTTCTATTTTCACCGTTGTTTTTTTCCGGCGGAGAAGTTTCGGATGCATGTAGTTCGAACCTAAGTCTACAGACGTTATAAAGTCGAAAATTACTTTACCTACCGACACTTAAATTTTAATAAGATAGTCTGCTGCCAAGTTTATATTCAAGTTCTTAGGGCGAACATCCGTACGGTTCTCAACAATATAGTAAAATCCTCATGGATTTCATAATCTAATGGAACACTTCCGTCCGGTTGAAAAAAAAGAGCCCATTTATGGTCAAGCATAACATTAGTTTATTAGTGGGTCGGAGTTGCTGGTGCTGCATTATCATTAATCACTTAGTTAAAGAGGCATTTCACGTCAAGCGGACAACCAAAAAAAATGAGGCCGTGAATTTTGTTTATATTCTGGTTAGTTATACTTCTAGTAGACGTGGATGTGTATTATTTTTGGATGCTTACGAACTGTATCAATTAATTTGTAACAAAAACTAAAAATTATTGTTTCTTATAGTTATTTTTAACTGTTGTTTTTGTTGTGTGTTTGTTTTGAAAGTTGAATTTTTTTTTTCTCGAATTCTAAATTAGATTTTTTTTGCGTATAGTAAACCGGAAGTAAAAATTTCAAATCGATATTTGATTAACTTCGACTTTTTTAAATTAAGTATTTTTACCTCAATTTAAAGCTTTAAATGTACTAATTCTTCACAAAAAAATTAAAAAATGATCTCTAATAGTTTAAGACTTAGGGCATATAGAGTACATACACATAGGTATGAGCACTTTGTAAGCAATCGTGTTTAAGCGCTAACGTGCTAAAATACTACGATATTAACATTTTATTCGTTCATTCTAAATGTGTGCTGCGTTGTTTTGTGAATCACCTTCAAAAACAATGACTAGTTTAACCTATGGATTGTTAGAATATAAAGACATTTTAAAACATAATTTGTGACATCAATGACTTGAGCGTTTTGTGATCTTTTGATGTCTTGTGTTTTAACTAGGAATATTATAATGTACCAGAATGGAGGACGCTGGGAGCTGTGTCACAGTGTATACTAGTATAGCTTCCAACGCTAACTACTGAATAATTACATAAACTGTACTAATAAGTTCTCATAATAATAGTAAACATTTATATGTATGTGATTTCAAAATAAATAAATTATTATTACGAAAAGGGATATAGATCTTATCTATATCCCTTTTCGTAATAATAATTTATTATACCCTGCCCTTAAATTAAAGAAGAAGAAGATATCTACGAAAATATGAGACATCATTAAAACTAAAATTTCGAAACGGTGAACTATGTATATTGCAGTGTAAGAGCGTTTTCCCATTAACCGATCCGATATCGGATATCGGACCGATCATGACAACGGATAGTGGGAAAAATCACTAATCACGAGCAAAATTTGACAATGACACAGATTAAATAACAAAATGAATCAGCAGATTTTTTTTCGATTGTTTTGAAAGTGATTTATATCTTTGGATGACCTTTTCGAGTAGTAACTGAAATGATAATAACAAAAACGTCGGTGTCGAATGACTCTGCACTTCTGAGATGATGAATGTTCCATATAGACTGTGTCGAAATTGAATAAGTTTCAAGGCGATGGCAAGGCGAAGTTATTAATTTTATATTATATACGTGTCTTATAATATAATTTGAACTAAAATGATCTGATAATATTCATTACCTAAATAGTGAAAAAAACCACTCTCCATATACAAAAATAATGCTAAGAAATACATAAAATTGATAAAATTCACAACACCACACAAAACCTCTGATTAATAACACACTACCGTGCGTTTGATAGATGCAATTTTGTTACACGTTGACGTTTGTCAATCTGTCAAAACATTTTCTTTCTACCTAAGCGGTAAAAGAACCCATATAAAGTTGAAACTTAAAATTACAGTATGTTTCGTCTCGAGCTTAGGATATTTTAACAGCACGTAATAGGTTTAATTTTATCGACAAAACACCCCCCTTTTAGGGGGCCGCAACCCCATCCCTCCGAGCTATAAGCAATTGAATCTTTTATGTTTTGGTTACTACCTTACGTTAAATCTGCTGTTAAAATATCTTAAGCTCGAGACGAAACACACTGTATATATGAAATATTAATATGGGCGAATATTGACAAGAGGGCGACCTCTATTTACAACAAATAAAAGAAAATTATTATTTCTTATTGTAATATAGTTCGTAATAATAATATGTAGGGGACATTAGGGGGTAACATTCTGGAAAATAGCTATTTCAATTAACGATCGACTCTGATTGGTTTTCTATTACCCTTACATGTCAAGAGCAGCATGGCCATGTATGAAATATGCTCTTAATTTGCGGTCTATTTCCTTTTTGGACGTCATCCGATTTTATGTTGGACTAGCTTTTGCCCGCAGCTTCGCCCGCGTGGGAGAGTGTTCGTTGCAATTAACTGCTTTAGCAAATATACCTACTTAATTTTATATATATCCCCTAGACAAGGATTAGATAATATTGTATCCGTACAAATAGCTTCTGAAAATACCATATTATATGTGATCATTTTTTAAAACTTAGAATGGGTATAGTTCCTAACTTATCCTTAAAAGATAGACATATCTATGCCATCGCGGTCTTTTTTGTAGACACCATGCCACTATGTATCTTACAGTAATCATCATCATCAGCTTATTTATAATACCTAATTGAATCTTGGCGCGTATTCAATTATACATTCAATCGTTTATTTTAAACGTTCTTAAATTGAAGTATTAATAATAATTTAACAAATATCACTAAAAAGGGAAAAATATTATTTTTAAACAAAAAATTAAACCTATTTCCCAAGTAAAAACGCACAAAAAAGTATGAAATAAAACCTATTTTTAGTTATATTTATTATTGTTAATACATTTTAAGAAAGTTATTAATACAAATTAAACCGACTGCCAAAGTAAAAATACACAAAAAAGTTAACTATTTCTCTACTCAATCTTCTTAATTTTGATGTCGGTACCAGCCCAAACAATATCCTATATTTTACAGAACTCACGTTCAAACTTGCTGGTACCGTGCTCCTTTAAAGACTGTGGAGTTCTATTCAGTGCTTTAGGATGAATCCTACCCTGAAGGGTATAACTGGGTGCAAAATCTTATTTTTTGGTAGCATATGCTTGTGTTACTTCAGATATAGTCAAAATCACTATGTGTCTATATAAATTTCGAGGAGTTCCTTCGAATCCTCATAGATCCCATAGATATTAGATGCGAAAACAGAAATAATAAGAATGTTTTTGATAACATTTTTTTTAAATTTCATTTTTAGTTAATTGAAAAAAATTATAATTAACAAAATAATAAACTTTAATTTTTTTTTTGCACAACTTTATTAAGTACCTAAATAAAAAGAGCTCCAGGAAGCGAAAAATTTATAGACCAATAATTTAAACTTTTATGTCGTAATTTATAAAAACAGAGATTGGAAAAAAATTAGTTAATTAACAATGGTGTAACTGTTTGAAAAATCGACAAAAAAAAATTTTGTCACCGAGGTTTTTTTCGTTCAAGTGTCTAAATTACACCATAATTTATTCAAATTTTTTAATTGTTATTTAATATTTAAAAAAATATATTTTAGGTGATATACCAGCTTTTTAGACGGCGTGCCTATGCCGTAACATAAACGTAACGTAACATAGTTAAAAAAATTTATAAATAATATAGATGGAGTTCCGGAAGTCAGGACTTTTTTATTGGAAATTTCCTCCTCTTTCAGGATCTTTTTTTAAACTTCCTTAAATATCATTATTTTAAAAGTTATTAACGAAAAACTAAATACCTTTTTTTGATCTTATTTTGTTAATAGCAATCGCAATTTTTTATGTGCTAATATACTCTTAAAAAAACATTTTTCTAGACGTCATTCCGAATCGAATGAGTTATCGCACATATTTTTAGGAGCTTTATTTCTATTTAACACGTTTTTGAACTTGTTGACTAAACTATAATTAAATTTTAAGTGGAGTAGAGTAACCAAAACGCATTAGTGCAAACCGCATTGAAATCGGTTAAGCCGTTGACTTCGGAACCGTACATTTTTCTGCAATAAAAAGTAGCCTATGTGTTAATCTAGAGTCTAAACTTATTGGTCCATGCTACTACTATACCAACTTTCCTCAAAATTTGTTCAGTAGATTCTGAGATTAGCGCGTACAAACGTACATACAAACGGACAAACAGACATACAGATAAACAGAGAAAAATTATAATTTTTTTTGGGTTCTATGTCGCTCATAAAGCCCCCGTTAATAGTTTTTATTATATATCTTCCATGTACAGACAGCGACCAGTTACGAATTTATTATATGTATAGATGGCCGATGTAAATAAATGCTTTATTAACGCTCGAAAATGGATTAAATTTTTTTTAACACTATTATGCAGACGGATACCAAAGCTAACATAATAACAAACTAAAACACATGAAAAAGAAACCTTTGTTAGTTTTAGAAATATTATAAAACTAGTAAATATTATACCTATATTTACTTGATTAAAGCTTTAAAGTTTTCTTATCGCAATGCGCATTGAAATCTAAAATACACAATTAGATTTTTCTCGGTTTTTAAGGGTTCCGTAACCCACCCAAAGGGTAAAACGGCAACCTATTACTAAGACTTCGCTGTCCGTCTGTCACCAGGCTGTATCTCATAAACCGTGATACTTAGACAGTTGAAATTTTCACAGGTTATGTATTTCCGGTGTCGCTATAATAACAAATAATAAAAACAGAATAAAATTAAAATTTAAGTGGTGCTCCCAATACAACAAACGTGTTTTGTGTTTTTTTTGTAAGGAAATCTTTGTATGACTCGCGAACGAAGGATGGGTACTTGGGCGGTTTTTTTCACTAATATAATCCGTGGGCTAATTTTAATATTATCATTCCTGAATCCTGACGTTAAGAAAATTTGGAAATATTATGCAAATAACTTCGCTAATCTCGCGTACTTTTATTACTTGAAAAACTCGGATTTGTTTAGAAGAAATTAAGAAAAGCTTAAAGTATAATATGAAATACATTCTAAAAAAAAAACTTTATGGGAATAATCAACTGTTATAGCGCTTCTGGAAAGGGCGTGATCTAATGTTCAAATGACAAGAAAGTTTTATGTGTTTTTTTTTAATCTTGTACCAAAATAAATCTTAGACGCCTTTCCATTTTGACCAAGCAAAGGCTTAAAGTCTTCGTGAATCGATATGTTGTAGGGAGACTTAATTATTACAGTCACGCTCTTGCTAGTCACATTTAAATTGGCAGCTTCTGTGTTCGAAGTGGCAATTTCATCCTTCTGTACATTTAAATATATTCTAACACGGATTAAAGCTGTCGGCACAGCGGGGCGCTTTGGCTGCCTGCCTAAAACCTTATACCCTGTAGCGTACCTATAGGCATGTTGCCTAAACATTTTTTTTCGTCTATACGATGTTTGACAACATGTTAATAAACAATCGAGAACCAATTTTCGTATATCTTAAAAAATTACGAAGATACAAACAATTTACACAATATGAAAGAGAGCGATATATTATGTGACGACGAGTTGCTACCGCCATACATATTTGTCATTACAAAATGTATGGCGGTAGCAACTTGTAACGTAACAAATCGTTTTGCGAGAAAGAGATGGGCAATATTTTTTATATGGTTATAATTTTTAATCGCGTCAATCTAAATTCCTAACCTATTTCTTTTAGATTTATTTATCTTTAATCAACAAATTTAAAATTAAATTTATAAAAATGTGATATTCCACATCACACACAGGCAACATCCCTATTGTGTACAAGAAAATTTATTTCACACTTACAAGCTTAGCCGTAAACTAAGCATGTATGTAGAATGAAAGTGGTACCATACATACGGTATAGTGTTGTATGTACCACTAGAGTATGTATATTCTCCTACTCATGTCGTTATAAGAAAATTATTAATTTAGTAATTGTCACAGTTGGAAAGTTTTATATAAGCTAGATTAAAACTGTAAGAGCAATTTTGTCGCTGCTTACTTTATACTGAGCAACAGAGACAAAACTTCCGTATAAGCCATTTGTCACTTATATTAGGCGATTGTGAAACAGACCCTAAATAAACAAATATCAAACAATAAAGAGTAAATATAATATAAAACTTCGAAGCAGGAACATTTAAACAGCTGGGCAAAAGAAAGTGAACGAAATCAAAGTTAAAAAAGCAAGGTTATCTCTAAATGGTTCCACCAAGTACAATCTTTAGAATTATAACCACTATTAGGTGTATGGTTGGAAACATGCTATAAATACTAAAACATTGCTTAAATAATAAAATTACCTTTACGTGTTTTATCATTTATTATATAGCCACGCGGACCCTCATAAAATATGATAACGAGAGGATAATAAATACCGCGAATCTAAATATATTTTTGAAGGCACCTGCAGACGAGAGGCCGATCGTTTCAGTTAGAACTGACGTCATTTCGGCCTGAACGGATTCGAGCACACACACGGAAAAATCGCATCAGTTCGTTCTGGTTTGCCGCGACTTGGGACTAGGTTTGCTACTTGGGTGTTTATTAATTGTAAACTCACTACGCTTGTACACGATCCACGCCCGCACGGTCGCGGCTCTGACGAAAACTGAAGCGATTTGTCACACATGGTCCGTTCAGTCCAGAATTAATGTTGCCAACTTAGTTATCTTACAAAGTTTAACTACTAAATTAAGTATTTTATTCCCTCCTTAGTAGAAATTTAGTTGTTAGTAGTGTTTAAGTAGGAAAGAGCCAGACAGTAATCATATGCAAAATGGCCTAGGTAGGTGTAGGCACAAAAAAAAACAAAAAAAAATACACACATCACACACACATACACCTTATCATAATAATACATTGTAGCATTCGTCCGTAATTTTCTTAAAACTACCCGTTTAATTACTATATATACGTAATATTACCTAGCATATTTTAATTTAACGATAAAATTTATAATATAATTCAATAAATAATAAAATTTTATTATAACAAAACCTAAAATGCAGTGGTTTTTGGGGGCTTTAGGGATTCCTAAGTTGAGTAGCTTTTTTGATAGTTTTCAGTATTCTTTTAGTAGCTTTTAGTAGAAATCTACGCGAGTTTATTAGTTTATTAGCAAGAATAGAGCTGGCAACACTGGAACGAATCGCATCAGTCCTTCCGGCCGACTGATGCAATCTCGAAATTGCACACTGACGATACGATTTTGTATCCGTTCAGGCCGAACTGAAGGAAAACAGGACCGTATATGGAGCCCCTTAATTGCATATATTATCCGCACGGCTAAGCAAACAAAACATCTATAAAAATAAAAAAAATAACCAGAGGGTACGGTATCAATGTGCGTAAGTCGCGCTAAAATAGCTATCGGTATTGGTTTAGATTTTTTAGTTTTTACCCGATAGCCGAAGAAGAGAGGGTATTTGATTTTATTATTTGTCTGATCAATACCCCAGATTGATGAGAAGATTGGTGTGATCTGGTAGCTAGGACTTACCGAATTATTTTTTAGCTTTTAGTACATTACCTACATTATTTTTATTGTAATAAAACCATTTAACATAAAAATATTTTTTTATTTAATTTATCTTCAAGTTTTTAGTTTTGTTGTTTCAGAATGAGCTCTATTCTACTAATTAAGCCCTTTCATTAGACACCTATATTGAGGTAGTTGTGTAAAATATGTAATCTGCCATTTTGTGGCGGCGGCCATCTTGAATTTTAGTATTTTATAGTGAGCTCTATTCTACCAATAAAGCCCTTTCATTTGATACCCATATAGAGGTTGTTGTGATGTAATATGTAATCCGCCATTTTGTATCGGCGGCCATTTTGGATTTACAGTCATAGATTTTTTTTATTATTGTATTGTTATCAAGACTAAGAGTGGGTACCAAATATCAGATCGATCTGGTGTCAGGAAAGGGATAAAAATCCAATTACTAAATTTGACCCAAACAAATAAATAAATAAACTGGGCAAGCTAAATAAAACCGTTTAAAAAGAATTCTCCAGTCCATTTTTCTTGAAACTGGCGAGCCTCTGTATCTACTTTTCGTTTCTTTCCACCAGACAACATTTTTGTTTACTTTTCGTTCAATAAACTTAATAACAAACTATAGTTAGTAACCACTCAAGATGCACACAAAGTCACAAAGCAAGTTGACGGCTCGAGCAGTTCGCTAGGATATCGCTTGTCCAAGCTATCACCTCGGTAGCTCAAATAGAACTGAACTAATGTTCGGGCCATCCACCCGCTTATATAGGCAAAATGAAGGAATAATCTGGAATAAACTAGTTTAGAATAATTGAGAAGCAATAAATCTTTTAATGTGTCGCCCGTGAGGCGGCAAACCTTAAAGAATTTGATCGAGCAAGCCGAGTGGCGGCGATTATCAAAGAGTGAGGCGGCAAACATCAAAGGATGATGTTTGCCGCCTCTTTCGCAACACCAGAGGAATTCCACTTGTAACTCCTCTGGTGTTGCGACTTGCGTTTCAAGTCCTTAAAATCCTCAACACCCCTTGGGCCTCCGGTAACTTCACTCACTCGGCGAAATACAACGCAAGCGTTATTTCACGCTGGTTTTCTGTGAGGCCGTGGTATTTACCCAGTTGAGCCGACCCATTCATGTCGAAGCGTGGCTCTCCCATATTTAATACAAAATAAAAAAATCTGACCGGGATTCAAACCCTTGACTAATTTGCCAGCAACGCAAAGTCTAATTGCTTAGTAGCTGAAATACTGGAAGCGGTTTGAGATTCTCAATATTATAATATTATTACATATTTACAAGATTTGCTCATTTAAAGTAAAAGATAACAAAAATTTGTATTGTTAAGTAATATGTTGTATATGATAGGTGTTTGTTTGTTCCAGTGTAATGAGTATGAAAATACCGTTAATTATTATTCAATAAGATATGAGGGGGCAAACCTGCAACCAGCAGCTGGGTCACCTGATGAAAAGCAACTACTGTTGCCCATAAATACCCGCGATACCATAGGAGTTGCAAGTGCGTTGCCAACCTTTAGTATACTTACTTTAGTATAGTACCTCATGCTTCTTTTCTACATCACATCTCACGCAATAGATGGCGCTTTGATGATACTACATTATATATTTAATCGATGAAGAATTCCAGTTTAGTTAATGTTGCCGATAGATATCAATTATCGATAAAGTTCTGCTGAAACGCGCTACAGTTTTATCATTGCCTGTATGGGCAAATTTTACTTATCAGATCTAATAATTTATTGGGTCATCTACGTTCTCTTGTGGGAAGGATTATGTCGCACATCCAGATCTAAAGTGGTATTAACTCAAAAAACCACTTTTTTCAGAAAAGGCGAAAAACTGATAACTGTGACCCTGTGTGTAGTACTGCAGAAGTGTTCTGAATAGAAATATGCTTTTACCACACTAATAGAACAAGTATGTTATAGGAACATAGTGTTTTTCTCATGTATTGGGGGAAAAAATTAGATTTTCGGAGTTATTTCCCTATTGCTAAACAATGTATGTGTATTTTATTTTATATTTTGAGTTGAGCCTGTGTTGGTGAATAAAGTTCTTAGTTAGCTCTATTTTGAAGAGTAACTAGAAACTTAAAATGCTATACAGGTATAACTCAAAATAACTCCAATTTGTTAACAACTGGCATGTGCACTACGATCGTAATTCTCATTACATTTAGCATGGCGGCGGCATGTTTTGGCGGGAGGTTAGCGGGTTTAGCGGTTACCTCGCTCGTTACTCTAAATGCCATCTAGTATCGAGTTGTAAACATATTTTTAAATCTGTTTTATTGGTCGATAGGCTTTTATTCCGGGAATTTGATGTTAATGATGATGATAACTCAAAATTGACGATTTTTGAGTTGACTCCTTTTAGATCTAGATGTGCGATGTACCTGGGCTGATTGATAACTGGCCGAAACGACGAACTTAAAAAAATGATACGCAAAAAAGGAATATTACATTATATTCTGGCATCTTTTTGAAAATAGAACGCCAAATTTGAATGTAATCGAACTGATGGAATTTGTTTGAGAGGACGTAGAACTTTCTCTGTCGTAAATTTTCTTAACAATGGAAAGAAACGAAATTCGTGCGGTGATGAAGTTTTACGTTTTAAAAGAGAAAACAGCAACCCAGATTAAAACCAAGCTAGACAGTGTTTTAGGTAATTCTGCTCCTGCATTGAGTACAATTCACACCTGGGTAACTGATTTTAAACGTGGAAGACAGAGCTGCGAAGACGCCCACAGGTCTGGCCGTCCAAATGAAGTCACGAATCCGGACATGATCAAAAAAATTCACAAAATTGTATTGAATGATCGGCGCTTAAAGTTGCGAGAGATAGCAGATATGGTGAGCATTTCATCTGAACGCGTTTTTAATATTTTGCACCAACATTTGGGAATGAAAAAGCTTTGCGCGCGATGGGTGCCGCGTTTGCTCACTGTAGACCAAAAGCAACGTCGAGTGGACGATTCATCGGAGTGTTTGGCGCTGTTTAACCGAGATCCTAATGAGTTTTTGCGGCGTTAGGTAACAGTCGATTAAACCTGGATACATCATTATACTCCCGAGACAAAAGAACAATCTAAGCAGTGGACTGAGAGCGGAAAACCTGCGCCGAAGAAAGCAAAAACGGTTTTGTCGGCCGGCAAAGTGATGGCGACTGTTTTTTGGGATGCTCGAGGGATTATTTTAGTGGATTATCTGCAAAAAGGAAAAAAAATAAATGGAGAGTACTACGCAAGCTTGCTGCAAAAATTAAGTGAAGAAATCCAGAAGAAACGACCACATTTGGCCAAGAAAAAAATTTTGTTCCATGACAACGCACCTGCACACACGTCAATGGTTGCAGTCGCCAAACTCCATGAATTGCGGTTCGAATTGCTACCGCATCCACCCTATTCCCCGGATCTGGCCTCGTGCGACTTCCACTTATTCCCAAACCTGAAGAAATGGTTAGGTGGCCAGAGATTTTCATCAAATGAAGAAGTCATTGTTGCCGTGGACGAGTATTTTGAGTGGTTGGAGAAAACATTTTATCAAACTGGTGTAACGGCATTGGAGACGCGCTGGACTAAATGCATCGAGGTAGAAGGAAACTGCGTTGAGAAATAAATTTATTTTAAATAGATTTTTGAAGTTTTTCTTTGTCGTTTCGGAAACTTATCAATCAGCCCTCGTAGTACTCTCTACAGTGACCAATTTGCAAGGTATTCACCATATAAATATTGAATTTAGTAGTATTAAAGCACAACAGTCAGCTATAATCGAAGAGCCAAGAATCGCCCTGATCTGTCGTATTATAAATAGGAAGCCAACAAAGAAAAACGGCAAAGATAGGAAAGTGGGATAGTAAAAAGGCGCCTCTGTTGTGTACAACAGAGGCGCCTTTTTACTGCCCGGTATTTTTTTTTTATTTTTTTTTTATTTAATCAAGGTACAAAAATAATTAATGAACTAAGTCTTTACAAATTAGGTTATTAAGTTAATACATTGGTGAATTCATTAATCTAAATATTGTACACAGCTTTTGTTAGTAAAAAAAAGAGAAATTACATTGACAATCAACGTCTTAATTTAGGAAAATATTAACATTGAAAAACTTTAAGGTGCATTAAGTATAACTAATTAAGGTCTATAATAGTTTATTACAATCAAGCAAAGACTTCTTATAAACAGAAATTTTTTGATGAAAGATATCGATATTTACATCAGCCTTTGAACAAAATATGTCATTATAGGACTGACACATACGATGTAGCGGATTATTCCGTCCAACGTTATTGCTAAAAGGTGGAATGTCAAAGAGCACTGGCTTTCGTTTAGGACGTTTACTAATAGATAAATTGATGTTTGCAAGCAATTCATCACTGAGCACACCATTGACAATCTTATGGAGTGCACATAAGTCTGCAATATTGCGACGTTGCCCTAAACTGGTAAGACGGTAATGGAGAAGGCGATCCTCATATTCAGGTAGAGTATTTCTTAGGTGATCTTTGTTGCTTAGGTATCTAAGAAATTTTCGCTGTGTTGACTCTATACTTTCGCTATCAATTTTATATATGGTTGACCATATAGGTGAGCAATATTCTAATTGTGATCTGACCAGAGCGGTGTACAGCACCTTAAGTGACTCAGTATTTTTAAAAGGTTTTGCAGTTCGTAATACAAAATAGAACATTCTTTTTGCTGCTGTGATCATAGTTTGATAATGAAATTTAAAATTTAATGAGGAATCATACCAGACACCTAGGTCACGAACTAGATTAACTCGAGTCAGATGCGATCCAGCTATAGTATAATAGTATTGTAATGGTTTCTTTTTTTTTGTGAAAGTTATATATTGGCATTTTTTTACATTAAGATTCATGTCATTTGATAAACACCAGTAATATAAAATATTAATGTTATGCTGAAGAAGAACACAGTCATTGATATTTGCTATTTCGTTGAATAATTTTAAGTCATCAGCATAAGCTAGACATGGACATGTAAATTTGTCGAGTAAATCGTTTATATGTATTAAAAAAAGGAGAGGACCTAAGTTAGAGCCTTGTGGAACGCCTGACAGTGGCTCGAAAGGTATTGAGAGGTATATTTCTTGTTCCTCAGTATATTTCTTACGGTATATTTCTTGTAAGAAATATACCCTAAAAAGAGAACGAAAATAAAAATACTATCATAACAACTTACAAAAAGAAGAAAATCCCACCAAAAACATTTTCATGTAAAGTGATACCAAGATCGCACTGTTAAAAAGTTATCAGATCTCATTTAAAACCAATCTTCTGACTCTACACGTCTTAACTCTACAAGCCTAATTTCACAAACTCTACAATTTAGTCAAGTTATGTGACAAGGCCGTTTCGTTTCTACAATAATAGTTTTACAGAAAAACAGTCAGTAAATTTTTAACCTTACGCTAAAGCGAATGTAACGAAATGGCCAGGCCACATAACTTGACTAAGGTGTAGAGTTTGTGAAGTTAGGATTGTGGAGCTAAGACGTGTAGAGTTATAAGTATACTTGGTTTTACATACGATCTGATAACTTTTTGATAGTGTGATCTTGGCATCACTTTACATGAAAATGTTTTTGGGTAGGATGTATCTTACCTGGCTAATTTAGCTCTTCTCCGCAAACAGCATATGATAGTTAGAGCCAACAGAGGAAACCCGAATATACACGACACGATCGGCACGACTATCGATTCCGGAGTAACTGGAACAAAATAAATTGTTCTAGAATTATTTATTCCCAACTAACATAAAACAACAGAGACACGGGTTGCTTGGGGACGACGACGGGGTCGTATAAAATAATTTTTAAATTCTCTTTACATTTTACTTAAACAAAAGTAAACCAATACACAACCTGTAAACAACCTATAAATCTTGATCAAGTGGGTATAAATGTAAAAATTGTTTTGTCTGAAAACAAAACCCCATTAAGAAGATTTAATACAGTCAAGGGAAATATATTATGTAATATAATATGTAGTGTTGACATAAGATGTAAAAAACACATGGCAATAATGATTACGAGACACCATGATGTAGTCAAATAATGTAACGTACAGCACGACCATGTTGCTAATAGTCCTCGGCAATCATCGTATTTCTATGATAATGACAGAAAATGCCCGAAATGCAATAGAAAATTGGTTGTAATCTACACATGCTTTTGCTGTCTCCCGCTTTGCTTGGGGAGGAAAACTGGAACACTTCCTACTCCTCCTATATTCCTCTGATTAATTTCGTTGCGGGTCCAAGACAGACTTAGCATGTCCCTCGGGCACCCCTGATAACATATCAAAAGGTTTTTGTGGTTGGGTACCTATGTAGATCTTGGCTACACAGGAGTTGCAGTGGTGGGTATGTGTGGTTCGCCAATTGCCCGTTTAAAAAAAACTTGCTCAAGTCCATTACCCAATAGGGGTAGGCCCAAGAGCCACAGAGCAAATCTGTAGGCTGTAGCCCACTCCCGCCCACGCCGGAACCCTTGCATGACGGGTGGCGACGGGACGAACCACGTCGGCGTTAATGATAAAGAGTAAATACATATTACATTTTATTTAATTCTGTATATAATTTATTTAAGGACATTTACACTGCCACTAATTCTTTTCAGAAAACGTGTGGTCTTGAATTTTAAAAATGTTTTGGAATGGCACATAGCATACCTAAACACAAAATTTTACATTTCATACGAATCCATTACTTTAAGTGAATAAAGATGTAGAGTAAATCCACCTCGAACAATGTCGGCTGCCAGAGGCTTATATGAAATAGGTATTTTAGAAGAGAAGAAGAATTTCATTTGAAAACTTGTAACATTTAAAAAGTGACGAACTGGCATTCGTATTAACGAGTACGAGAATCTTGTTATTGCTAACGTAATATCATAGAGGAACGTAATATTAATGTTCCTTATTGAATTCTTTTACATGCAGCATGTTTCTCTAACGAGAGTAGATACTATCGGGAAATCTAATTCATAAGCTGTTATCATAATTCGTTCGTATTATATTATTATTATAATATCAAACTGAAATATTACTGACAATTGGGTATTTGATAACATGTAAAAATGAAGATTTTTATACATTTAGAAATAACAAGGTATTACAACTTGATAAAAGTAAGAGAAAATAAGATTATATGTGAAGTTTTGAAATTACGTTCGTAGCAACTATAGACGAATTTGATATAATTGATCTATGGTAGCAACTTAGGAAATGTGACGTCACGATCGCAGTAACTTTTTTATGGAGCGTATTCATAAGATTCACACAGTACTTTAAAAAATTCGCCAACATTTTGATTTTTATGAGCACGTTTAATTTTTCTCACTTTTTTTTCTCATTTATGTTATTAAAAAATTGCAGTCAGGTACCCAATTGTATTGTGACTGCATACTGTCACAATAATATAAATAAATTTTGATAAATATGAATTAGATTCAATGATAATAATATTATAAAATTTTCTAAGCAGTAAACATTATTAAAACAGAATAAACGGATAACCGACTCTACTATTTTTAAACTACTAGTACATATGCTTCATCAAGGCGTATATTACAAGATATCAAATGAGGTACATAAATAAAATATTAATTTTTCAATCGGCTATAGAAAAATTTGGATCTCGACACTCACCCGTAGGGTAAATGATGATCGGAGGTCGTTTGTTGCCGTTCGTGGATTTCGCCACGATAACCACGTTGTTGGATACGGTCGTGGTCGTGCTGGAACTTCGGAATTGTTCTAGAAGGCTGGAGTTCGTCGACCTCGTCATTTTCCCTGTAAACCACTTATATTACTTTACTAGCTTTTGCCCGCGGCTTCGCCCGCGTGAAATTGGGTTTTAATGTAAATAGCGACCCGCTAAAATAGTGAATTGATAAATTATGGTTTTCATCTAATCTTATCTAACCTAATGTATTTACTATAAGTGCAGTTTGAAAATTAATCTTGATACCGACGTTTTTATTTAGTATTATCAGCTCTACAAATTTTCTCTAGGACTTAACATATATCTCCCATCGGTAAGGCAGCGTTCCTAAGGAACGTTTTTTAATCGTGCGATCGTTTTTTCTCCGACTTACTTTGCAAATCGGGCTACCACAAAAAATTATTTTCATTTTTCGGGTTAATATATAGCCTATGTCACTCACAAATAACGTAGCCTTCTATTGGTAAAAGAATTTTCAAATTCGGTTTAGTAGATCTAAACTTTACCTCTTTATAATATTAGTATATATGAATACTAGCTGTAGTTAAAATAGTCATGTGGTTAGACTAGGATTAATATAGAGGACAAGGTCGAGATATATAGTCATATTCATCGTCTTCGTTTTATATCATATCTAGTACTTGTTACCGAATTAACTATCCTTAAAAACTAGATTAATTAAATATATTTCATTTACCTATTTAGGTCTTATCTTTTTTGGAGCCGTAGAAAACAGATAAAAAGGATTTGAATATAAGCTTTACATCTCATTTTCATATTAGAGTAATTTTCATGATGAAAGCTGACGTGATCAAGAGTGTTCTTAACTATAATTAATCATCATAAGCTCACTCAATGCTTGACAATTCGGGGATTACTCAATTTTCAAAAAAAAAAAAAATATATATATTTTTAAAATATTTCGTCTAAGCGAGATTCGAACCCGACACCAATAGGTCAACAACGCATAATCCAAGCGCTTCTTCCGTAGGCGCTTAGATTTTGCGTTACGTGTATCTGACATAAGTATTCGAAATTACTCATATCTTATTTGTCAAGTACGAGGGCTGCACTAAAAGTATCGGGAATGGAATATTTCCACTGTTCCTGTCATATTAAAATCTTTTTAATTTAAAACTCCTTGGTTTTAAAAATCGAATACCGTCTATTTATTTAAAAAAAGATTCTCGGTCTTGTCACAAGGTCTTGTCAAACTTGTTTAGTCGTTGAGAAAATGGAATTGACTCGAGAAAATTCTAGAGCGATGATTTATTATGACTTTCGAAGTGGTTTAACACAAAAACAGTGTGTTGACCGGATGATTTCTGCATTTGGTGATGAAGACCCATCCAAAACCACAATTTATCGCTGGTTTGCTGAATTTCAACGTGGACGTGTCAAGCTCAGTGATGATCCCCGTCAAGGTCGTCCAAAAACTGCAGTCACCCAAGAAAACGTTGATGCTGTGCGTAAGCTGATTGAGGAAGATCGACATGTGACATACCGCGAAATTCAGGCAACTTTAGACATTGGCATGAGTCAAATACAAATGATCTTGCATGAACAATTAGGAGTAAAAAAGTTGTTTTCCCGATGGACACCGCATTTGCTCTGTGAAGAGCAAAAAGCGGCTCGCGTTACTTGGTGCGTCAGAACTCTCGAAAGATTCCACGCAGGATCCTCAAATGCTGTATACAACATCGTATCAGGTGACGAATCCTGGATATACGCGTACGAACCCGAAACAAAAAACCAGTCACGAGTTTGGATGTTCGAAAATGAGTTAAAGCCAACAAAAATTGTTCGTTCACGGAGTGTCGCAAAAAAAATGGTGGCCACGTTTGTCTCCAAAACCGGCCATGTTGCGACTATTCCTTTTGAGGGACAAAGAACGGTTAATGCAGAATGGTATGCTAACATTTGTTTGCCACAGGTCGTTTCTGAACTCCGTAAAGAGAACTGCAACCGCCGCATCATCCTCCATCACGACAATGCGAGATCTCACACCGCGCACAGAACAAAAGAGTTTTTAGAGCAAGAAATCATAGAATTATTAGACCATCCGCCGTACAGCCTAATGATTTCTATACTTTCCCTAAAATAAAGAATAAATTGCGTGGTCAGAGATTTTCGTCACCTGAAGAAGCTGTGGACGCCTACAAAACGGCCATTTTGGAGACCCCAACTTCCGAATGGAATGGTTGCTTCAATGATTGGTTCCATCGTATGGAAAAATGTGTCAAATTTCGCGGAGAATACTTCGAAAAGCAATAAATACATTTTTAAATAGTAATGTTGTGTCACTTCCTTGATTCCCGAAATTTTCAGTGCCGCCCTCATATTACACGACGAAAGAAAAACATGACAAACTAAGATCCTTATGTCGCCAGCATAAAGTTCAAGTCGGAGGTAAAATAATTTTAAACGGACGTTCAACAAGTCAGTCATGAGGATGGCGACGCGAACGCATAAGATTTTCCCCTACAAAAAGGTGCCCAACGCGGCTTTAGGAGTTTCCACTTCAATAGCTAATAAAGTATACAAAAGCACTATTCTTTGTTTATATAATAAGAAGAATCAGATATGACAATAGTAATATTTTCAGAGAATTATTTTGCTTACAGAGTTATCTGAAGGGTTGGGGTAAGATTGGCCCATTGTGTACTTTGAGTTAACCCGGGGGAGGCGGCGAACAAATCACGATATTTGCTTATAACAGCTAATAGTATGAACTATAAAAGTATTGATTTTAGACGTTTACATTTATTTTGTTTGTTCTTATTGTTATAGTCTACAGCTAATGTTTCTAATACCTATTTGGACGCGTGATTCCTCAATGTTGAGCAGTGAGGCTACTGCGTATTAGCAGACTTCATGTGCTTTCAAGGATGTTTCTTTTAATCATAATTAATCAGGTATAATTTGTGTAAAATCTCAAAATCTGCAATACGGGATGTATTTATTGTTTTGAAATATGCAAATGAGAAGGAAACTAGAATTGGTCGTTTTAAATATAACTAGAAAGCGCCCTGTGGTTGAAATTCGACCATAACTTATATATTTAAATTTTTAAGTTTTTACTTTTTAGGTTTCCTCCGCCTCTTAGATACGCAATGTAGTGTGAGTCGGATAGTGTGTGTTACTTTATGTATTTATAAGCATTATAAAAAAATTGCTTTCTGAACATTTCCATATAAACTTTAACTGTGCCACATTTTACACTCCTACGTTTGCACAATTCTCGTAAGCTGTACTGAAAGTTTTCGCTTCACGTATTACGAACGGCATCATATATATATATATATATATATATGATGCCGTTCTCTTTGTAATAACAATAAATTGGTTCCGATGTTAATAAATTGAATAAAATCACAAAACCAATTAGGATAGGTATTAAGTCCTCGGTTGCTAACTTATTAATTTTCCCTGCTATAGAAATGAACTGATACGAATAAATCAATTTTACTATTAAAAAAAGTATTTACTTGAATAAAGCAGCTTAAGGTTATTAATATTTTGGCTTATAGTTCATATTTTAAGTATTAGTACCTGGGAGACCGAGCTTTGCTCGGTGATTTAGTAGAACGATAAAATAAAGAAAAATAAATAAAAAAATATAAAAGAAATAATAAGAGTCACAAAAATATTTATATTACCGGGATTCGAACCCACCACATTCCGAATTTCCAAACAATGCAAAAACTATACGTAGATACGCATACCAAGCTGCTAATCACACTGACGTAAGACAGTCGAAATTATTGATGTCGATTGATTGTCGCACGACGAAATAAAAAAACATATATTGCTTAAAAATGTGCATTTTCTAAGGGATAAGACCCAGCTAGATCGATTTTTCTCCCCCAAAACTCCCTGCATACTAAATTTCATGGTAATACTTGTAATCGTTGTCGAGATACCGATTATATATGTACAAGATCGTCTCGTTTAAAGTATAAGAGTACCTGGGCGACCGAGCTTTGCTCGGTTATTACTATTTATTGTAATATGGTAAAACTCGAAAGCATAAATCTTATTCACGTAATCAGTATAGGTAATCACGTAAATATATATTGTTATCTCATACATTAACTACATTTTTTTAAACTTGTCTAAAAACAATAAAAATTATTAAATTATATATAAACTTGAACATATAAAAAAAAACAAAAGTAAGTCACCCAGCGGGATTCGAACCTGTAATACTCGTTTCTTGCCGTCCGAAAAACTCGAAAACACGCGTTTTCCCAAACATAGACTTGAGACTTTCCCAAGACTAATCGAGATTGATTGTTTACCCCGAAAACCCCCATAAACCAAATTTCAGCGAAATCGTTAGAGCCGTTTCCGAGATCACATAAACATATAAATAAATATACAAGAATTGCTCGTTTAAAGGTATAAGATTAATTCCTTACAGCTTTACGTAAGTCTTGAAGCTCATACGTTTGTATTAAATTTAATGTTAAAATAAAAATCTAGCGTAGCGTACTCGGCAACAAACAAGAAATCTGGCTAAGTACGAGTCGGACTCGCGCACGAATGCCTACGTACAAAACGGCAAAAAACACGTTTGTTGTATCTCATACATTTCAATGCTTAAATATTTATTTTATCCTGTTTTTAGTATTGGTTGTTATAACAACAGCGGGAATATATAATCTGTGAAAATTCCCATAATGTGCCACATTTTCGTCATTATAGTAGGAACAAAATGTTATTTAGACCACCTATTAAACAATCATTTTCCCTGCCCGTACATAAAGTAAACAAACTTGAATATAAATAAAATTTGACCAATGAACCGAGTGTGACAACTAACAATTTACCATACCTACCGTAACATCGATTTCAGTTGGGGTCCGAAATAGGTCGGATGCAAGACGGCGTAGTGACGGTACAGCAAAACCCTTTTACTACGACACGATAACTCTCTGTTAACCCCAACTCTCTGTTAACCCCAACTCTCTGTTACATTGACTAGTCGTTTTTGACATCTGTCATCTGACACAGTAACATAAGCTCCGTATTTAAAACTAGCTTTTGCCCGCGTCTTCCCCCGCGTGGAATAGTGTTCTTGGAGAAAAAAACTTCTTCAGAAAATAACTCTACTCACTACAATATACAATATTGTATACAATACACAGTATACAATATGGAAAATATTTTTTAGAGTTTTGTACCAAATGGGTAAAAACGGGACCCTATCAAGTTCACCTCGACGCGACGTACGAGACCGCTTGATATATATGTTTTAAGCTTGAATTTGAAGCGCTTGAGTACTTTTTCGGGATAAAACGAATCCTATATATTAATCCAGAGCCTAAACTACTACCAGACCAAATTTCATAGAAATCCGTTCAGTAGTTTTGCGTGAAAGAGTAACAAGCATCCGTGTTTGTACTCTACTCTACCCAATCTTAGCAGCCAACTTAAATGTGAGTTCTATAAAATATTGTTTTATCAGGATATTGTTTGGGCTGCTACCGACTTCAAAATTAGGAAGATTGAGTAGTGAAATAGTTAAAAATATATAATAATAATAGTTAAAAATTTTTGTTTAAAAATAATATATATATATATATATATTTTTTAAATTAAATTTATTATCCATATTATTATGAACACATTTTAAGAAAGTTATAAATACAAAAAAGCCTCGGCTATTCTCGGCATGAAAAACTCAAGCGTTATTTCATGCCAGTTTTCTGAGAGGCCGTGGTATTTCCTTTGGGAAATTCCTATTTGGTCAGCATTACCGATCTGCGGACCTAAACAATCACCAGTGATGATATTGATTAGATACTTTATTATTAAATAATTATTATTGTTATAGTCGGCGGCAAAAATTTAGCAGTAAGCATTAAATATACTATAGTGATGATGATACAAAATTCTGATGAGTAGTGAGTACCTATGTCATCGTAATAATATGTTGGTGTTTCGCGTGAAGATGGTGGTGATGATGATTACTGTAAGTGGTATGATGGCATATGCTCTTGTATATATGTAACCTCATTACTTCTCTTTGATATACTTTTAAGACTTGACAATGAATGTCAGCTGTCAAGTGAATGAGATATTTAATTTCATATGAATAATTTGTTTGCAAATATTATTTAATTTGTGAAATATTAGCATTAAATGTTGTTTCTTTAGTTGTAAAGCAACACATTATCTTTTATTTCCACATTGTTAAAAATCTTATTATAAAACAACATTTTTAACCGGCTAAATTACATGAGGCTATTCTTAAGACTATATATGATAATATAAAAAAAACATTAAAGAAAAAGCATGAGAGAAGACAAGTATGGATTGCAATGACACAAGAATTAGATTATACCGATATAGATGACGATGGAAACATTCAATTTAACGGATATTTTTTAGAGGAAATAACTTCAAAAATTGAAAGAGCACCACAGCATATAGGAATTTCGGAAGAGTATTTGACAGAATTATTACATAAATGCAGGGAATCAAATAAACCACAAATTTCGGGAAATATAGTAGACAAATTTATATTGGACAGGTTTAACAGGGGGAAATCTAATGCATCTCAATGGATGAATAGATTTGAAGAGGAATGTTCACGATTATCAATTGTTGAAGATGCAAAGAAAATTGAGATTATAAGAGTATTTTTAGAAGACCAAGACTGGTATTCCTCCATGATGATTAAATATACAATTAATTCGGAATGGAAAACATGGAAGGAATGTTTCTGTGAAACTTATGCTGACAAAGGTTGGTCCAGTTACCCCGCGACTACCGCGCCGATCGGATCACGCGTTATCGTACTCTGACGCAACGGCTCGCCTATTAGATATCGTAATTACCTAAACAATTATTATCGCGGGTGCTCCTGCCTGCAGGGGCACCTTTATTCGCTATGGAGAATCTAACAAGTACCCCTACAGTAAGTTATGCCAACGTTACCTTTAAAATAATGTACCCAAAGAAAGACCAAGCGATCGTAATTGATTCTATTGGCCGATTAATGTTATTAATTATTATGAATATTATTTACTGGCACTCTCGACCGTGACAAAATCATCGAATATTCGATTTATTTCCCGGATCGCCAATTCAAGAATATGTGTATACATGGATTCCAAAGAAACTATGAACAAGTTTGTTGTTGATGTAACTAAAAAAATTGAAGATCACATCCTAGAAATTCGACCATTGATTTCAAGAAATAAACGCATTGTTTTATCGAACGTATGCCCGATTATTCCGCACGAGGTTTTAATAGAAAAATTAAATGAAATAAATATTAAAATCGCAAGTCCGATTACTTTTATGAAAGTTGGAATACCGGATGTTGGTTTCTCCCACATTATGAGCTTTAGACGTCAATTGTATGTTTCTCCTGAGGATGAAAAAGTACTTCCTGAATCGTTACAAATCCAATATGAAAACACCAATTATTTTACATATCAAATGAGTCAATGAAATGTTTTGTTTGTGATACTATGGGACATTTGGCAAAAAATTGTCCCCAAAGTAATCATGCTTTAACTACCTCTAAAAACCTTAAAGATACACTAGAACCTATTGAAAACCGTAACTCCGTTTTAGAAGAAACTATAAAAGAATATAAACAATAGGGGCATTAAACGAATTCACTCAAATGCCACCTCAGAACCTTCGCAATCAGACGTGAATCTAAACAAAGACCTTATTTTGGAAGAAATCGTACCAGTGAGTGATTATACTAATGATACCGACAGCAATTTTTCGCTAGAAGAAGAAGCATCTAATAAGAAAAACCTTAAAAAGAAAAAGAAAACATACAATAGATCGGATGAACAAGTGTGGACTGATGTAAGAAATGAAATTAAATAAATAATAAATAAAGACTCCATACCTTGCTTTCCCTTAACATTGGACCAATTTAGCAATCTCCTAGACGAAACACGCAACAAACAAAATATCCAAAAAATTATACAAGACTACGCAGAAAACATGGCTGATTTAATTAACATGTGCCTATTTCTCCATTCGAAGCTCAATAGAAATTTAAAGAATAGATGTTCGAGATTTACGAGAAAACTTCAAGAACTTAATTTAAGAAAAAATAAGTGATTTTGTTTGTTTGTTTTCCTTTAAATTATTAGTTGAATTAAATAAGTAGACATAGTTACTATATTGTTGAGAAAGTTAATATGAGAATTTTGCAGTGGAACGCAAACGGTTTTCATGTAAGATTCGAAAACATAAAATTACTTTTAAATGATGTCGATCCTTTATGTTTTTTTAGTTAATTTTTTTTAAAAGTTTAATTAAAAATGTATGAATGTTTTAATAAAAACCGTATACATAGCAGTATTGCTAGTGGTGGTGTGGCTACTTATATCAAGCCTCATTAACTACCTGAACCGATAAGTATTAAAAGTGGTCTTGAAGTTGTTGCCATAAGAATTCAATTTCCTCTGGGAAATTCAATTTCCTTTTTTTTACTGTTTGTAATGTTAAAAAATTTAGTCAATCAGCTTCCGTCGCCGATTCAACTATTAGGAGATTCAATTGTCATCATTTTTATTGGGGTTCAAATCATTGGGATCAAATGGGGAAAATAATAGCTGAGTGGTTGGATCTGAATGACAGTATAATCCTGCTTAACAAAAATAAACTAACACATTTTAATGCTAGTACAGGTCATACAAGTAATATTGATTTATCTTTTGCTTCTCAAAATATATCGACCTATTTTGACTGGAATGCATTGGACTACCTTTATGACAGTGACCATTTTCCTATAATAATATCTGCAGAAATTAATTAAGGTCCATTCATACAACCTGTTTCAAAGTATTGGAAATATTCAAATGCTGATTGGATTAATTTTATAATGACATTAAAAATCAGATTAAACAATTAGAAAAATTACATCTTACGTCGCGTATTTGTATTAATAAAACTATAGATGAATTCAATAAAATAATAGTTAACTCATTTTAAAAGAATATACCTAAAACTAGTGGAAAGCTAAAAAATAATCAGGTACCATGGTGGAATGATGAATGTTCTAAATCATTAAAAGAAAGGAAAATGGTTTATAGAAAATATATAAAAATGTAAAAAGAAAATCTAAATTAGCAAATTAAACAAGTATATAATCAAGATGATACACGTAAAGATTGGTATGTATTATAGGTTGGCTGGTAGAAAATGCCACAACGCATTAAGCACGCCTCTGTACCATATTGTGTGCATAAAGTATAATAAAAAAATAAAAAAATAAAAATTATTAAAGATAGAATATCGTAAAATTAGATCTAAGACTAGAATAATTTTTAAAGAAAGTAGAGAAGTAAATTGGGAAAGATATATTTCGTCAATTAATAGTCAAATGCCATTAAGAACTGTATGGCAAAGAATCAATTCTATAAATGGTAAAAGAAGGAATAAAGTAGAAATAATTTAAAGAATATTGAAGAAGAACTTTGTAGTGACCCTAAAATTAACTCTGAGTTATTAGTTAGAGGTTTTGCTGCAAATTATAGCTCAAATAATTATAGAAAAGAATTCTTGGATAATAAAAAAGAAAAAGAAGAAAGTCATAATATAGGTTTTGATAAGCATGATAATAGTCATTCTATCAATAATAATAATAACTATGGATGAAGCTAACTTAATTATACAAAAATTAGGAAATTCCAGCCCTGATATTGACAAAATATCAAATCCAATAATTAATAAACTTCCCTTAATAGCTCTCGAACGACTTTTAGATATTTATAATTACATTTGCGTAAACCAAGTTTTTCCTGATCTGTTGAAAGAGGCCATTGTCTACCTATCTTAAAACCAGGTAAACTACCTACTCTGACATCAAGCTATAGACCAATATCACTTACATGTAACCTGTGTAAAATTTTAGAAAAAATTGTGAGCAATAGAATTAGATGGTATTTGGAGAAAAAACAGTATTTAGCGTCTTCTCAGTTTGGGTTTAGACAGTTTAAGTCAACATTAGATCACTTATGCCTTTTAGAAGATGATATTCTCAAGTCTTTTGCGAACAACAATAAAATAGTATTAATTGCCCTAGATTTGGAAAAAGCTTACGAAATGGTATGGAAATTTAGAGTTGTATTACTTCTGCAACAGTTTAATCTTAAAGGCAATGTCCTAGCTTTTGTTATAATTTTTTTGTCTGATAGACTTGTAAGGGTTAAAATTAATGACATTCTTTCAAATCCCCTTTGCACTGAAAATGGACGAACAGGGTTCTGTTTTGAGTGTGATTTTATTTGTAATAGCAATAAATAACGTTCTAGAGATTATAAAACCGCCTGTTAAAGGGTATTTATTTGCAGGCGATTTAACAGTTTTATGTAGTGGTAATGATCTAAAAATTATTAAAAAAACTTGACAAGACACCTTAGACAATTTATGTAAATGGAGTCTAGAAACGGGCTTTAAGCTTTCTGACACCAAAACGGAGTTAAAAAGAAAAATAAAGATAAATTAAATGTATTCGTTAATAATTGTAAAATAAATGAAGTGTATGAAACAGAAATATTGGGACTTACCTTTGATCCTAGATTAAATTGGGTTTCACACACTAAAAAGATTAAATCTGATTGTTATAGTCGAATGAATATTATAAAATTTTTGTCATCAAATAGTTGGAGATCTGATTGTAAATGTATTATGAATACCTACAAAGCCTTGATAAGGCAAAAAATTGACTACGGTTCGATATTGTACGACTCAGCTTCAAATACCATTATAAACATTTTAGAAAGTATTCATAATACGTGTCTAAGGTTAAGTTTAGGAGCCTTTCGAATAAGTCCAGTTGACAGTATTCTTGTTGAGTCTGATGAAATGCCTTTAAAATATCGAAGGAAGGAGCAATTCCTTACGTATGCAGAAAAACATATTGTTAATAATATAGATTCTCTCTTTTTAAAACCAACATTATTGTCTGATATAGGATACAGCTTACGACCATCTCTTTCTGCTCCTATTAGAGTCAGAGTTAAAAACTATTTGAAAGAAATTAAATTTGATCTACCTCCATTATTTTGTCGTCGTTTTCCTTATAAACTCTCACCTCGGAATAAAATTAAATATAAAATAAATATAGATATAGCTGGCAAATGTCCCCGAGAATTACTCCTGACTATATTTATAGAAATTATTTTTATGAACTTACAGATTTTTTTTGGATTATACTCTGTATTTTACTGATGGATCTATTTACAATGATAGAACGGATTGTGCAATTGTTTCAGAAAATTATACACACACCGGCATATTTAGCGGAACATAAAATAAAAGGTTTGATATCAGTATCATATAAGGTTGCTGGCTGGTTTATACTTACGTCATTTAATTTAAAAAGAAATATTTTTAAATTAAGAAAACAACTGAACATCACACTTTATGCAATTGTTTTAATTTTATTCAAATACACCTTATCTGGAGCGAACTTCGAGTATTTGTTCCTTCTGAGTTTGATTTAAAATTTCATTGAAATACTGTTTTTTAGTTACGCTCGGGTAACTCAAGCTTATTTTAATGATATGAATATCACTGTTATGGAGTGGCCGGCGAGATCACCGGATATGAACCCAATAGAGCACGTTTGGGACTTGCTGAAAAGAAAAGTTAAGTCCAGAATTCCAGCTCCTGCCAACGTGGGTGAACTGCGAAGGGCGTAGTTGGCGAAGTAGTTGAGGAATGGCGGAGACTATCCCAGGAGACCATCGATAACATCATTCTCAGTATGCCTAGACGGGTAGAAACTTTAATAAGAGCACGTGGAGGAAATATGCGATATTAATCAGCATTTTTCTAATTTAATTAATTGTTATTTTAATATTAATTTTCACTTTTCCCGGTTACATGAAAAGTTCAAAAATGTACCATTTTTCACAAATAGTCTTTACTCGCAAAATCTGTTCTTAATGTGATCTCATTTTAAGTAAAACAAATGAAACTTTAAATAACAAAAGAAGTGTAGTAAGTAGATTTTAAATAAAACCATATTTTTTTAATTATGGACCTTTTTTTGTGTTCCGCTAAATATGCCGGTGTGTTTAGTTGCAAGTACAGATTACCTGACTATACATCTATATTCACATGCGAGGCTATAGCCATTTTGAAATGTTTGGAGCTCAATAAAAATAATCCTACGACTGCAAAAAAATAAATAATTTTTTCTGATTCACTATCATGTTTGACTGCTTTATCGAATAACAAGAATATCGATCCCTTAATTAATATTAAGAAGAAGAAGAAAATCTTACAAATCTAATTGATAATAACTTTTCAAAAGCAGATGGTCTAGCTAAGGAAGCTACAAATTTAAATGAATGTAATTTGATGATTCTAATATTTCTGATCTTAAAAAACACCTAAAGTTAAATATTAAAAAACTATGGAACAGCTATTGTGCTACAAATAGAGTTCATTGTATGATATTAGGAAATCAATTTTTGAAAAATGTAATATTAAATTTAACAATAGAAGAGATGAAATAGTTATAAATAGACTAAGAATAGGTCATTGTAATATTACACACATTCACCTTATTACCAAAGTACCTAAGAACAAATGTGTCACAAAAACAATCTATAGATGTGACGGTGACTTGACTATAAAACATTCATTAATAGATTGCCCAATGTTAAATTCAGAAAGAAGTAAAGTTAAGCTTCATAACACATTAAAATATTGTTTATCAGATTATGAAAACACTGTTAAATTCTTAAGACTGATTAACTATTATTGTTTCTACATTGATTTGATGATTTGATGACCTTTGTTGTTGATACAACGGGACTACCTACATTTGTGACAAATAAAATTGACAAAAATATTTTAGGAACAACAGAAGATTTATTTAACCAAATAAGAGATCTAGAATATTTAGTTACCAGAAAGAATTTTGAAAACAACTTTAGAAGGAATGCTGACAAAGAATCAGAGAAACAAAATAAAAATACAAGAAGCTCACGAGGAGTAAGAGATAACAGATATCCCATAAGAAACGTTAACAATTCAGAGTTAGAAGTTGAATTAAATGAAATCGATCCAAAAAACTTAATATCCCGCCATTAATCAAAATTGAAGTTGATTTAAATGACTCCTTAAAAATAAAAGGGATCTATTACTATTCAGGCTCGAATGTGTCCTTAGTAAATTTTAAAATTTTATCATTAAAAGGTAGTCAAAATAAGAAGGACGATATAAATGCGAATCTCAAGACGAATAATGGCGTTAAAAAAGTGCTGGTATGATAACACTCAAAAATAAGGATTTTCGATATAGAGAGAAATGTCAATGTATTTGTCGTAGACGAGGAAAACTTCGATTACGACTTTTTATTGGATGACATATAATAAAAAAAAATCATCTTGTTCAAGATGAACACTTAGATATAAAACAAAGGAATACTTTGTTCAAGGAAAATAAGACATATTATAAAACAAAGACATTTTATAGAACAAAAAATTTTGACAAATCAAACAAAGAATATGAAATTAGTTTTAACGAACATCTAGAGGAAAATGACTTTACTATTGTGATGAATCACCTTAATGTGTATCAACAGAATGAGATTGATAACCTTATATCAAAATATAAATCACTCATCGCAACAGGCAAGTACGTACGTTGATAGAGTAAAATATTACGAAGCCCGAAGATATGATTTATTGGTCGATAAGTACTCTGCTACAAGACCATATAGATGTTGTATAGAAGATAAAAAAAACAGATAGAAATACAGGTGGCTAAATTATTGAAAGAAAATTTAATTGAAGAATCGTATAGTCCTTTTGCAGCATCTGTTACTCTGGCATATAAAAAAGAAGACGGACGGAAATCCAGATTATGTATTTATTTCCGAGATTTCCGTGTCAAAAGAGTGTGAAGAATCTTTTCACTTGATTAAAAACTTAATGTGCCAGAAGCCTATATTAACTATTTTTGATCCTGATTTACCAATACATATTTATACTGACGCCAGCACACGGGGTATTGATGCTGTCATGAAACAGTCACAGCTTAATGGAGAGGAAAAGCCATGTGCATATTTTTGAAGAAATCTGAATGATACTCAGAAAAAGAAAAAAGGTATTTACTTAGAATGTTTAGCTATAAAGGAGGCTGTTAAGTATTGGCAACATTAGTTACTAGGCAAAAAGTTTATAGTTTTTACAGATCATAAGCCTTTAGAAAAAATTAATATTAAATCTCAACCAGATGAAGAACTAGGAGAACTTACATATTATTTATCTCAATACAATTTTGAAGTTATTTATTCGCCGGGTAAGTATAATTTGGAAGCTGATAGTCTTAGTAGAAATCCAGTATTGGAACAAGATTGTAATCATGATAATTATTTAAAATTGCAAATTTTGTTAAAATAGAAGATAGTCAATGTGATGGAAAGAAATTAATACATAAGACAAAATAAAAATAAATTAAAGTTTCAAAATTTAATATACTATAAAAAGTCAAAGAAAAAAGAAAAAATCATACTAACTGAAGAATTTAGAAAATATCTAATAAAAGATATTCATTACCTCTACTGTCACATAGAAACAGAACAGATAAGGAATAAAATAAGCACATTTTATACTGCAAATAACTTGTTGAGAAATATAAAGACACGTGAAGTGTGACACATGTGAAGTGTGCATAAGAAATAAGTCCAGAGGTAAATATAATTATGGGTTATTGTCTCAGTTAGGACCAGCTTCATGTCCTTATGACTATAATGTCAATAGAGACTATTGGAGGATTTGGTGGATCTCGATCTACAAAAAAATATTTACACCTTTTAGTAGATAACTTTATAAGATATGCTAACATTTTGACCTCGAAAACACATAATTTAAATGATTTTATAAAGTTATTGCAGAAAGTGACACAGGAACATAAGATTGGCATTATTTTATGTGATCAATATCCAGGTAAAAATTCAAAAGAATTTAAATCATTTTTAGATACAGAAAATATAATAATAGTTTTTACTGCCATGAATGCGCCGTTTTCAAATGGTTTAAATGAGAGATTAAACCAAACTATTGTAAATAAAATAAGATGTAAGACAAATGAAAATAACAATAACTTAGCTTGGACAACTATTGCTCATGAATGTATCAAAAGATATAATGAGAACAGAATATACTGTTAGAAAATTTACACCTCAATATCTTTTGGAAGGCAAAAATTTACACTCTTCTACCAACTGAATTAAAAGCAAATTCTACAGTTGAAGATTTAAAAAGGGACAGAAAATTGGCATTTGAAATTTCTATGAACGTCACATTTATACAATAAGCTAAAATTTGATAGAAAGAGGAGAGATATTAGATTTGAAAGTTACTGATTTTGTATATATTGAAAATGGAAATAAGCTTAATAGAAGAAAGTTAGATGAATTAAAGATTGTGCCATTTGAGGTTTTGGAAAAGATATCTGACTCTATATACAGAGTAGACACTGGTCACAAGAAGTGTGAAGAAAATTTCTATCACATTACGGAGATGGTTCCAGCTCCTACAGCTGCAGCGGTCGGAGTCTGATCTGGAGGAGGAGATAGGTTACATCTCTCATTGCTTCGCTTTGATATACTTTTTAGACTTGACAGTGAATGTCAACTGTCAAGTGAATGAGACTTATATTCAATTTCATAATTTTAATCAAATAATTCGTTTTAAAATATTATTTAATTTGTGAAATATTAGCATTTAATGTTGTTTCTTTAGTTGTAAAGCAACACATTATCTTTTATTTCCATATTGTTAAAAATCTTATAATATATATATATATATATATATATATATATATATATATATATATATATATATATAATGTTCTTTAAACAACGCCGGAATCCCCGATCATGTATCTATAAGGACTCAGGAGTTCTGTCCAGTACTTTTGGAACCAGAGTATACCGTGGTGCAAAATCTTACTTTTTGGTAGCATATGCTTGGACTACTTCAGACAAAGTCGAAATCACTATACAGGTGACCTGAAATTCGATACATTCCTTTGAAAGACAGAAAGTAGACCTCATTTAACTTTTAATTTTTAAAAAATTTTAACACTTTTTCAAGGGTGTAGTTTAAAGCAACAATACGTCCGTACACGGCAATTGTTGACTTAAAACTAATATTAGCTACTAAATTTGCTCTCTAAGCCAGTCGGTAACTCACTGACAAAGGGCCGCGACGACAGTAGCCGAAACATCCCGAAATTTGAACAAAGGAAACAATTGAAAAATAAAGGTCGCCTCATGTAGAGTAATTCTTGAGATAAAGTTACCTGATGATTGTTTTGTCTTTGTTTATTACATGTTCATATTTTTATGTACATATTTGTACCTTTTTTGGAAGCTTATGAGGTAAGAAAGTTATTTAAGGTATTTGTACGCATTGTATCATACAACTTTTTAAAGAAAATCACCTGTCAAAAAAGAAAATTCTGTTTCATGTCTCATAATGAAAAATTTTCGCTTAGTTTGTCCCTATTTATTCCTTAAAAATATTATTTGACTCATTGACGGTTAAAATACATAAAAAAATCACTAAAAAGACAAACATTTTCAAAAATACGTCATGTCAAAGTCAAAAAGTCGAAAATAAAAAAATATTTTTTGAAATTTCAATAACTTTGTAAATATCAACTTTCGGATAGGGGATGCCATGAAAAATATTACTGTAAATGAGGTCTACTTTCTGTCTTTCAAAGGAATGTATCGAATTTCAGGTCACCCTGTATGTGTCCATATAAATTTCGAAGAGTTCCCACGATTTATCATGGATCCCACCATCAGGTCACCACTTTGGTGACCATTTTTAAATTTCGAATACACAACAACAAAATAATGTTGCAAATAGGTTCACAAACGGCAAAGTAATGTTCAAAGATATCCGTGTCGGTGTAAAATAATATGAGAAGTACTATAATGTGATGATGTATGTTATGATGATAGTGGTGATGATGATGATTACTATATTAGTGGCATATGCTTGCAGTTCTTTAAACAACGCCGAAATCCCCAAACATGTATCTATAAACTGTCAGGAGTTTTGTTCAGTACTTTTGGATTCAGAGTTTACCTTGGTGCCAAATCTTACTTTTTGGTAGCATATGCTTCGACTACTTCAGAAAAAGTAGAAATCACTATGTGTCCATATGAATTTTGAGGAATTCCCTTAATTCTTCATGGATCCCATCATCACGTCACCATTTAGATGTCAAAATGAACAATTTGGGATTATATCCTGTACATCCAAAAAAGAATTTTGAAAATCGGTCCACAGTAAGGCGGAGTAATCGTTGAATATACAATTATATATATACAGCCGAACGTATAACCGCCTCCTTTTTTGGAAGTCGGTTAAAATGAAGTTACAGAATCCTTTTGACAGCAAGATGCATGTTTATTTAATACTGAGCATTCAACCGTCTATTAATTGAATTAAAAACAAAATTAAAATTTTAAGTAAACGTCGAATTGTCAAGCAGTATGATGATGAATTGTAGCTATCTCGATTATATCAGCTTTCAAAGAAAAAACCTAGATCGAAATCGGTTCATCCGTTTTGGAGATACGATGGCACGGACAGATACGTCAAACTTATAACTCCCCTCTGTTTTTGTCGGGAGTTAAAATATTAGGTCATCACATATGAAATTGGCGTTTCGTAAAGGAGGAACATAAAGTCATTTTTTTTAAACATAATATGTTTATTTAATCAAAGTATTGCTATCTATGCAATTTTGCCATCTCATAGGTAGTTCATTTATTCCTTTACTGAAAAAACCATTCGGACAGGAATCAATAAAATATTTAGTTGCGCTTTGGACTGCCCCATCGCAGTTGAATTTTTCCAACAGATTACCATTTTTTTTTGTTGAAAAAAAAGGTAATCTGTAAAATTTATTAAGATCATCAAGCTTATTATTATTGGTTGGCACCTGCCCACCACGATAACCTATACCCAGAGACTTTGAAAATTTCCATGTTTTAGCTGTCCCAACGCTTTCTATAGATGAATGAATGTAACGCCTCTGTGCATCTCTGCACATAGTGTTGCAGGGATTACGAATTTTTATGTACTTTTCATGACTTTCGTTAGTTTTTTGTCGTCTGTAAGTTGCCTTAGCACGATGTTTCTTAATTATAAGAGCTTTAATTTCATCTGTCAACCAGGGTGCAGGTAAATGTTTTATTCTGACTGGCTTGAGAGGTGCATGGTCGTCATATAGTTTGGTAATGATACATGTGAAAGTTTCAATTTTAGCATCAATGTTATTAGCATCTGTTACCGGAGACCAATCCAAAATGCGTGCATCAGCGCACAACTTTTCCAACTCGATTCCGACAAAGCTACGAACCATACGCGTCTTATGCTTCGGTTTTAATCTTACATGATGCAAAAATTAGGCTATGGTACGAGAACATGTCAGCATTGTATTGCCCATGTTTTGCAATAGATGTAGAAGATGCGACAATTATAACATCTAAAAGAGAAGGTGTACAGGTGGGAGCACAATGAGTTGCATTTAGAGGCAATAATTGCATGTTACACGAATTGACAATAGATACTAATTTATTGGACCTGTAATCCTTTTTAAGTAGGCACGTGTTTAAATCTCCCATAATAATCATATGTTTATATGCTGGCGAGAGTTCTTCCAACAAACTTTCAAAGGCTGTAAAATAATTTATATGAGAAGAAGGACAGTACAGCACCCCTACCAAAACTTTTGTGTGAAACAGTGTAATATCAATAAATAGATGTTCTGGAGCATTTACTGGAGGAGGCTGAGTGGATGAGCTAATGTGAGAGAAGGGAATATCCGAGCGTAGGTAAATTGCGACACCACCACCAGTTCGACCAGTTCTGTCATTACGTATCAGCTGGTAACCGGGCAGTGCATAACATTGGGAAAGGAGACACGGTTTAAGCCATGACTCGGATATGAGTATAGCATGGATATTTAGTTTCGGCTCGAATAGCGCCAACATATCGGAGAAATGGGCTGGAATACTCTGTGCATTAATATGGACCACATTAAAATTTTTGGACATATCTTGAAACTCTTTAGCCAAAGATTCATTAAGGGGTACTAAAGATTCTGTACTGTGAAAGGAACAGTTCGATGAGGAACATGATTTAAAATCAATACTTTCCATACTCAAATTTAACTCCATAATATTATCAATTATAAAAATAATATATAGTTACTATAATAACAATAATAATATAAATATGCAAATAAATAACAATACAAAAATAATTAATAATAAAATATATTGTAATAATAAGAAATAAAAGAGAAAAAAAAAGCTACTAGGTGTAAAGTTGTTACCAGAGCCCACCCGAATAATAAGGCAGATAATGAAGCTGTTTACATTAAATGCCACAATACAATACATTGCTTTAATGATAATTAAACTACAATAATTTAATCTTTTCAAGAAAAGAGACACTATAACAATTAGAAATAAAAGTCTAAATAACAGTTTAACCCACATGCAAAAAGAAAAATGAAAATCGAACAAGAAGCATCCAAAGGTACGTCATTAAAACGTCTTATCAGGCGATGACAGTACTTGTCAGCAGCAAGTCTTTTGTCAAATTAAATTTAAAAAATTATCTGACAACTCACAACTGTCAAGTGTCAAAATCAACTTTTTATTCCTCCATGCAAAATCAACAATAGAAATAGAGGCTCTTTGGTTAAGTGCTGTCAACAAGCGTCTCTTTAAGTTTTCAGTTTTTAGAGTGCTTTTTGAGGATTTGTAATTGCTTTTGAATTATTTGTTGAATTATCTTATCTTTATATTGTTTTGTGTAATATATTTCGTGTTTGTCTATGTGTAAGTATTACTTTTAATTAGTTTTTGCTTTTGCTTTTAGGTTAGAGCTTGTTTTTTCTTTCCATTTAACAATGGAAATTGACACTGATCCCCCGGACCCTGGTGGAGGTAGTAACATTAGGAAGAGAACAAATCGGGATATCAGTGAACCGTTGCCTAAAAAGGCCACCAACAATTCACATTCAGTGCCATCTATATAATTGCACTATGTAAATCCCGATTTCGCGAATAAAAAAGTATACGGCCCCGAAGATGCTGCTTCTTATATAGTGCATGTGTCAAAACCCGAGACTGAAAGCGGTTCTGTACTTAGCCCCATCCTATTTGGTCAGTTCCTTTTTAAAAACAATGTTCAACACATTAAGATGGATGGAATTAAAAAGATTGGTCGCAATCGTGTCTCGATAGAATTTAAGTCGCACAATCATGCTAGCTCCTTCATTGACCTACCCGCTGGATACATTGTATCCTGTGGACTGGTCGATGGAAGAGCTAGTGGAAAACTTGCAGGTTCCTCCAGGTTTTGGTGGAGTTATTAAGGCGCGTAGATTGAGTCGTAAAACCATGAGTGAGCAGAATTCTCCCACTTGGGTTCCTACCCAATCATTGGTTATCACAATCACTGGTCAAAAACTTCCTTCTCACGTCTATTGTTATTACAATTCCCTTCCCTTAGAAACATATCAATTACCTAACATTCAGTGCAATAACTGTTGCCGTTTTGGGCATGTTAAAGCACAATGCAGGTCACAGCCCCGTTGTTACAAATGCTCGCAAAATCATGAAGGAGCAACATGCACAACAACATCTCTAACTTGTTTGTACTGTAGCGGTCCGCACGCAGCCAATGATATTTCTTGTCCGGAATATAGTAGGCAAAAACATAAAATTGGTTATGAGTCAGGAGAGTGTCTCTTACTTGGAGGCTTCGGCTAGATTCCCCCGTGTAAGGCGATCCTTTGCTGATTCTGCCAGGACTACTCCTTCTGCTATTGCTAGCATTTCAAGACAGACAGACAGACATACTAAGTCTTCTAATACCGTGTCTTACAGAAAGACAGTTTTTAACCCCCGCCGCCCCATTTCCCCTATGTCCCCAGGGTATGATCACCAGGCTCATAGAAACATAATCGAGAAACCTGCTTCTCAGGCTCCTAATGGGTGTGCATACTCCCCTAATTCCGAAAACCCCTCTGTCCTATCTATGTCCCAGAATGATAATTTACTTGACAACCTTTCTATCCTTTTCATAGACCTCATCTCTAGGTTTAGCGACTCCCTACCGAACAAAACTCTTACCAACCTGACACAACTCTTAAACTTCTACCTAATAATGGCTCACACTGTAATACAGTGGAACAGCCGCAGCATAAAGAATAAGAAACCTGACATTCTTTTGCTTATTAACAATCATAAGCCGTCAATTCTTGCCGTCCAGGAAACTTGGTTGGTGCCTGGCTCTCGCTTTCGGGTTCCAGGATACGCCTGTTTCCGGGACGACAGGTCTGACGGCAGAGCTGGAGCAGCCATTTTGGTCTCCAGCCAATGTACATACTCTTTATATAAACTTCTTGTTTATAGTAGTTATTTTAATATTGTAGCTGTCCATGTTTTAGATACTATTTTTATGTCTGTGTACGTCCCTCATCCTAATCTCTCCATCTTCTCTGAAATTTCCTCCATAATTTCTACAGTTCCTTTCCCCCTGGTTGTATTGGGTGATTTTAATACTAACCATACATCTTGGGGTTCCCACTTTAATGATCCTAATTCCTCTTCCTTCATTGATTTGATTGATGATAATAATCTAGTAATTCTTAATGATGGATCCACCACTCGTCGGGTCTCACCTTAACAGAACCCGAGGAGTGTGGTTGATATATCATTGTGTTCCCCCTCCCTTTCCTCTTCGTGTTCCTGGTCAGTTATTCCTGATTCTTTGGGTAGTGATCACTTCCCCATCATTATAACAATAATATACAGACATACAAGACCGACTTTATCCTCTAATTCTCCCCGACTTAAATATAAAATTAATTCTGCAGATTGGGCCCAGTTTGCAGAAATTACAGACTCTGAAGTTTGCCTTTTCCCCCCTATCAATTCAGATAATGTTCTTTCTTCATACCAAAACCTAAAACAAGTGCTGTCATTGGCTGCGGATAGGGCAATTCCGTTAAAATGTACAAGCAGCCAAAAAAAGTTATCTCCTCCATGGTGGGATGCAGATTGCACTAGAGCTTGTAAGCGGCGTAAAGAAGCTGAAAAGTTATACTCTAGGTCAATGACTAAAATAAATTTTTTAAATTATAAAAAAGTTGCAGCAGAAGTGAGACTTTTGTTAACAGAGAAAAAGAGAAATGGATGGCATGATTTCTGTTTGAGCCTCTCGCCCTCGTCTCGTCCTTCAGCTGTATGGAAGAACGTCAGAAAATTCCGAGGCGCTCTATCGTGCGATTACCGACAGTCCAATGATTCATCTGAGTGGATAAATGACTTCTCTCAGAGGTTGGCGCCGCCGTCAGTTCCCTCTTTTGACGAGTATCAGTATTTTATTTCTGCTAATCAGCCTTTGAATCATCTTGACACTCCTGAATGAATGAATGAATTTTTTGTTTTCTCTGAATGAATTAAGACTGATCCTTGGTTCATTAAAGGATACCGCTCCGGGCAGTGATGGGATTCCATACTCGTTCATCGTGAACAGTGGGCCAAGTACTCAAGTAACTTGCCTGAACATTTTAAATGCTTTTTATCAGTCTGGAGTTCCCCCGGAGGAATGGAGAACTCAGATCATTTTGCCTATCCTTAAGCCGGGAAAACTTAATAGTGATCCGAGTAGTTATAGACCTATTGCTCTTTCGATTACCTTAGCCAAAATTTTAGAACACATGATTAAAAATAGATTAGAATGGCTATTGGAGAGTAAGGGCACTCTATCCAAAACACAGTTCGGTTTTCGAAAGGGCTTTAGCACAATGGATAGTTTAGCCACCTTCGTGACTGATATCCGCATTGCCCTTTCGAAAGGTGAACACGTGGTAAGAAGTAGGAAGGTGAACTTACATCAAATTATCAAATAATAAACTGCCGCACGAGAGTAAAGAAAATTATATTAGGTTTAAATTGAACAGCCTACTGTATAGTGCTACTAATCAAAATTGTTTAGTTTTAAATAAGACTTTACCACAAATCGATGTGGTTGACTTTAGTAATATTTTTATCTCTAGGTTAAATAATCTAACATATGATATGTATTACTTATCTAAATTTTTTACACGACATTTAGCTAAATGGCTATATAATTTTTTAGTTTTAAGACACGCCAAAAATTGGCTAAGCCGACCACTGCTTTTATTGAGCAGTGTTCTTATACTGACAATTTTATTAGTAAAAACTTGGAATATGTTCCAAATAATTTAAATTAGATAATAGGACAACAGAGGCTCACTCTAGCAATTTCTTAGCTGAAAATGTTTATAATGATGCCTCCTACGAAGGGCCTAGTAAGAACTCTGGGAAAAACTGTAATTTTAATATAAACTTGGTGCATCAAAATTTACAAGGCATAATAGGGAAAGAATTAGAACTTGAGTTATTTTTAAATGAATTTAAAATTGACATTATAACATTGGTTAACAGAACAGCGTAACAGAACATTGGTTAAAAAATCATGAATTAATATTTAACTATTGTGATCACCAAGTAGGGAGCTCTTTCTGTCGAGAAAATGTCATTAGGGGTGGCTCCTTAATTTTGATTAATAAAAAATTGAAATGTAAAGAACGTAAAGATATTGTAAAACTGTCTAGTGAACGAATTATTGAGTTGGCTTGTATTGAGTTGAGCCACCTTATTATTGTATGCTTATACAGGCCTCCATCAAGCTTATACGATTCATTTGAACAAATAATGGATCAAGTGCTGACGAAAGTATGTGTCTCTAATAAGAAGATTATTGTATGTGGTGATTTTAATATTAATTTATTAGACTCTAACTCTACCACTGTTAGATTCACATCTTTGTTCAAATCGTATAATCTAATTAATTTATTTTATGAACCAACAAGAATATGTGAAACAACAGCTACTTGTATAGATAATATTTTCACAAATGTCACTACTTTTAGGAAATAAATAATTAATGTACTTAACTCTGATCACTGTGGACAGCTAGCATCATTTGATCTTAAATGTGATAATAATCCGATAGAAAATATTGAGTTTATTCCTGTAAACACAAATGTATTGAGAAATTTAGAAGTAAATTACTTTCAAGTAATTTACTTACATGTTTGAATGAGTCAATTAATCCAAATGAAACTTTTAATAATTTATTTAAAGTAGTAAAAAACCAATTTGACTCTGTATTTACTTCTAAATCGGTCAGATTTAATAATAAAAGAAATAATTTTAGTAACTGGGCAAGTGCAGGTATTATTGTTAGTAGACAAAGATTGTATGACTTGTATAACGAGAAGTCTATGAACAGGAGTGAAGCTTTTAAACTATATGTCAAGAAATACTCGAAGATTTTCAAGAAGGTATGTCAATCAGCGAAGGTTCTTCACATCAAAGAAAAAATTAAGAACTCTAAAAACAAAGTGAAAACCACCTGGAAAATAATTGCAGATGAGACTGGAAGAGTCGCCAGTCGCAACTCTAAATTTGAACTTTATATTAATGATAAAAAAGTTAGTTCTGACTTGCGACAGTATTTGAGAAGTTTTTGCAGACGTTCCGATCTCAACTACAAAAACTTAAATTTATCACCTACAGTTGCCGAAAAATTACTTAGAGATAATGTGAAGGAATGTGATGTAAATTTTATTTTCAAAGAAATAGACTCTAGAGACATTATCAAGGCATTTAAATTACTTAATATTAAAAGTACAACTGATCTCTGGGGTATGTCCACAAAAGTTATAAAACCAGTAATTGACATCATTGCCCCTCACCTAGCATTAGTTTTTAATAATTATATTAAAAGTGGCGTGTTCCCTGACTTGATGAAGCACAGCAAGGTGATGCCTCTCTTTAAAGCTGGGAATAAATCAGACCCAGCTAACTATAGACCAATATCCATATTACCGACTTTAAGTAAAATTTTTGAGGAAATTATTCTAAATCAATTACTTTTTCACTTCAACTCGAATAAATTGTTACATAGTAATCAGTTTGGTTTTAGTAAAGGTCGGTCCACAACAGATGCAGGCATCAGTCTTCTGTGCAGTATATTTGGAGCTTGGGAGAGGTCACAGGATGCACTTGGTATATTCTGTGATTTATCCAAAGCATTTGACTGTGTGGAGCATGATACGCTGTTCAGGAAATTATACCATTATGGTGTAAGGGGCACGGCACTAAAGCTTCTAAGCTCTTATCTAATAAATAGAACACAGACTGTAGAAGCTAATTCCAAAAGGTCTAATGGTACTAAAATTAAACTAGGAGTACCACAGGGGTCTATTTTGGGCCCTTTTCTATTTCTCATCTATATAAATTATCTACCTTATCTAGTTAATGATAAGCATGAGATTGACATGAGTACTTTTTGCTGATGACACTTCACTAATTTTAAATGTGAAGCGACGACAATCTAACAATGACGAGGTAAATAGTGCTCTCTCAAAAATAGTACATTGGTTTAATGCTAATAATTTACTGTTGAATTCTAATAAAACAAAATGTTTAAAGTTCAGCTTGCCAAATGTTACGCAGGCACAAACCAATATACTATTAAATAATGAGTAAATGAAATTAGTAGACACCACTGTATTTCTAGGTATAACATTAGATAGTAAGTTACAGTGGGGACCACATATTGCTAAATTGGCAGATAAGCTGAGTTCTGCAGCATACACTGTTAAAAAAATTAGAGAAATTACCGACAAAGAGACCGCGCGATTAGTTTACTTTAGCTATTTTCATAGCATAATGTCGTACGGCATCCTCTTGTGGGAAAACGCTGCGGACATTAATACAATATTTGTGCTGCAGAAACGTGCTATACGTTCTATTTATAAGATGTCGACTTTTGAATCTCTAAGGGAAAAGTTTAAAGAAATAAAAGTTCTGACCGTCGCATCTCAATACATTTTGGAAAATGTGTTATATGTAACAAAGAATCTAAACAACTTCAAAAAGAAATGTGATAATCATTGTGTAAGCACTAGAAATAAGAACAAGTTAGATATGCCAGTGTTCAGACTAAGCAAAGTTAGTAAATCCTTTAAAGGCCAATGTATACGCTTATACAATATAATCCCAGAAAAGGTTCAAAACCTTCCCATTAATAAGTTTAAAAAAGTAGTTAAAGAACGTTTGTGTGCCAAAGCGTATTATAAAATTATTAATGACTTCATTCAAGACGGCATACCTTGGGAATAAGGTGGCTCCTTATCTTATCTTATTATTTGTTACATAGACATAAGTAAACATTGTAATAATTTTGATTTTAAAAGAATAATTTTCCATCTTTTTGGTAAAAGTTGGCCCCAGACGAGTTTCTTGCCGGCTCTTCTCGCTGGGTTAGTTCCCGAACCGGTGGTAGGCATCACGTAGTATCGACGTTCAAAAAGAGTATTTAAAAATACCAATTTTGAATAAATTTTCTTTGATTTGATTTGATTTGATTTGAATGTTCCTTAATATATTATCCGCATATGACAATGTCCATCTTCCCGTACTCAGGCAGAAACTGCTAAATCTGAGTGTCCCAGGGAGGATGACAAATTAAATTTGCAACAGTATTTCCTGCCGGTCTGTTACTATTTCTACACTTAATCACACCCTTCCACCTAGATTAGTTTATAAAGGCCTTCCTCAAGGTTCTCCCCTTAGCCCTATTCTTTACAATATATACACACATGATTTGGATTTGTCTGTTAATAGTTTTTGTGAGGTTCAACAGTATGCGGGTGATTTATCTTTGTACGTTTTCTCAAAGGATATTAATGAATGCTCTGCTCGCCTAAACTTAGCCATTAGATAGCTATACGATTGGTTGGATAGGCATGGACTGTCCATCTCTGTCCCCAAAAGTTCGGTAGTAGTTTTCTCTCGTTCCAAAATTATTCCTAACATTAACATTCAATATAAACAAGAAATTTTCCCTGTTAAGGATAGGGTAAAATTTTTAGGTGTCATCTTGGATTGTAAAATGTCTGGCGTGCAACAAATTCGTCATATCACACAAAAGTGTGTGAAGAATATAAATATCTTGCGTTCACTCAGTGGTGTATAGTGGGGTTCTCATCCATACACCCAAAAACTATTGTACAATGCACTTATCCGCAGCCATATGGATTATGGATCATTTATATTGGTATCTTCTAACAAAGCTCCTTTGAAAGAACTGGATAAAATTCAGAGTAAATCTTTAAGAATTATCCTAGGCGCAATGAAGTCATCTCCCAGTAATGCCCTACAGTTGGAATGCGTAGACCTTCCACTTCACATCAGGCGGCAGTATCTAGCAGATAGATTTCTTTTTAAAGTTTTTCAATCTTCATATCATCCACTTATTGGTAAGCTACACACACTATCTCAATTAATTCCATCTTCGAATTATTGGCTTCACAAAGAACCTCCCTGCCTCTTAGTCAGTTACCTTAAGATAACCCGTCTTCCTTGTCCAGTCTTCCAGTGCATCCTCAATCCTCTCTTTTCTATACCATTTGATGCCCTAACATTTTCTCCAAAAGTAATCCTCAACCTTCCATAAATAAAGGTTCCTCCTTGGCTAATACACAATTTAAACAAATTATTGATCATCATTTTGGGGACTGGTTGCATGTTTTTACAGATGCTTCTACGCTCTCTGATGATGGTTGTGTTGGAGCTGCCGTCTGGATTCCGAGGGTTAATGTGATTTTGAATTTTAAACTGCCTCCTACCTCGTCTGTTTTTACAGGCGAAGTACTTGCCATCTATGAGGCTATTTCGTTTATCGAGTCTCATGGGCTTGACAAATCCATTATCTTCTCGGACTCCGGGAGCGCTTTGGAGGGTGTCATGGCCAATCAGTTTCGAGCTAAGAATAGATTTCCTTTGATCTTGAAAATAAGGCAACTACTCCTTAAATGCGAATTACAAAATATTCATGTTATTTTAGCATGGATACCAAGCCATAGCGGAATTACTGGCAATGAGAGTGTAGATGCCTTTGCCAAAGAAGCTATAATATCAGGTGGACTTAGTCATTACAAATTATATTGCCAGGATTTATTTCCCATAGCTAAAAATCACTTAAACATCAGGTGGAATCGTGAATGAGCTAGATCAAGTTCAACATTAAAGGCAAACACTACTTTGATATTCAAGGTGGCGTTCCAGTTAGGCCATAGTCTTTTAAATACACACAGAGTAGCAAAATGGCGTGCTCTACAGTCTGTCGAGTTAGACTCGGACATTGCTGCTCACCAGTATTTTTAGCTAAAATTAGGATTAGGGATAGCTCTCTATGTGAGTGTGGCCTTGACGAGGGTACCCTAGACCACATATTTTTCTGTTGCTCTAGAAACCAATCCTCCTTCTATGACCTTCTCCCTTCCAATATTCCCCGCCCTATCAACTTCAAATCATCTCTATGTTATGTAAATACTTCTTTTATTGAAATTCTATGTGCATATATTCGTTCTAACAATATTAAATTGTGAAGTTTTACTAACACTTTTGTTTGTGATTGTTTTAGATTATTCAACAACATAGCATCAGTTATGTAAATCACTGTACTCTTGTTTCCTCACTAGATTTACAATAGAGCAGGGTTTAAACATATTTAACACTCGGACATTGGCAACTCACTGAGGCCACCATACATAAAAGAAGAAGAAGAAATCAACAATAAATTTTGCATCCATGATCCATATTCCATTCCAATAAGAGATAAGTAGCCCATTTTAATCATATACCTTAAATTCACAAGGAAATCATAAAAATCAGAGTCAAAATAGAGAATTTCTTCCACCTGAAATACATAGTTGGAATACAAAATTGAAGAAGAAAGTATGCAGCATAAAGTGAAGCAATGTTTTTACAAAGTAAGTAGATACAGATCAACTACACACCATAATAATAATCAGAATGGTAGCAAATATATTTCATTACGGAAGGAAATAACATTTTTAAAATCTATTCTTTTAAGTTATGGCACACTTGAAATTATTATAAGTTTTATTTTGTTGAAATTGACAGTTATTTATATGAAGTATACTTGCAGAAAAATTTATAGTTAGAAATTTTGATATAATAGATTAGAAGATATACAGGAAATAATTAATGACAAATAAGCAGAGAAGAAGAAGAGAAGTAGGTAATGTATTAAGGTACTAACTTATTTTCCTTTAACATTTTTCCTTGTCCTTGTTGCAGGTAGACTTTTAATCTTCGGCATGGGTCCAGATGGGATAACTTGACTAGATACCACTGCTGTATTAGTGATCATACCTGGAATTGTATCAAGCTCAGCTTTGTTATGAATACAGTGCCGTGAGCCGTTAGGACCTATTACAAAAATGTTGCCATCCCGTGTCCATGACTTGGTCAAACCACAATGTTGCCTAGCTGCCGTGAACAAGTTGTGCCTTTTCTTTGTAAGATATTCCGTCAGCGTAATACCAGTCTGCTTAATTAAGTTTGGTTTTTGACTCCCATATTTTACTACGATGGCTCAATTCTTTGAATTTTACCAATATGGGTCTACTCTTAGCCTCCTACGGGACGACCCAGCCTGTAACAGAAGCTAATTGAAGAGACATCTATACTTGGAACTTCAAGTTGATTGACAAACAGATTTAAATTTTTTTGCTGCGGATTCTCCTTGTCTTCTGGAATACCATGGATGAGCAGCATCTTCTTTCTGCGCATTATCTACATTTGATCCAGTGAATCTGTTCCTCTGGAAGTCAGCCATTCTTGAATTAAACATTACTGTCATATCCGCAATTGTCTGTTTAATTGACTCCATCTTGTATTAAAGGTTTAAGGTGTTCAAAAGTTCTTGAAGATAGTTAGTGAAAGATGTGATAGTGATGAAATTAATGCAAAAATTTATTGTGAGAACATTTAGGGGGAGCACAGGTAACTTTTTATTTAGTAACACATTAAAAATAATAACTGAAAATTGTAAATATCCAAAATAAATATCAGAGCGATTAAAAATTGCGTGTGTCTTTTTTGTCGCCTACCCTACAATAGTAGCACACATAAATAATAAATCATAAGTAGCACGATGAGAAATACCAGGAGAGTGGAACGCGAGATGTCTCGTGAATGCTCGTTGGACACTTTCTATGCGCATGGAGTGGGAAATATATCTGGAGCCCCAAACTACTGATGAAAAATCCAAATGGCTACGAACCAATGAGTTATATAAAATAATTTTAGGCTTAATACTTGAAAATCCTGTAGTGTTTCTTTTAAGAAATCCTAACATTCTATACGCTTTTTTGACACACATATCTATGTGTGACTTGAAATTAAGCTTGGAGTCAAATACCACGCCCAGGTCTCGAATCTCTGTAGCCTGTTCAAGCATGGCAGAGTTTATAACATAAGTTGCGGTCGTATTATTTTGTTCACGTTTTCGTGTAAATTTGAGATGAAATGACTTTTTCGCATTTAGAACCATACCGTTAGCACAGCACCAGTTACATATCCTATTTAAATCTTGCTGAATAAGATCAGCATCCAATGCGCAGGTCACCCTTCTGTATATTTTAAGATCATCAGCAAATAGACCGAACTCACTATTATGTATGACATCTGAGAGATCATTCATAAAAGCCAAAAAAAGTATTGGACCAAGATGGGAGCCCTGTGGTATACCAGAAATTGCTGTGTAATCGTCTGACGTAAAACCATTAACAACAACATATAAAAGTCTTTTTGCTAGGTATGAACGAAACCATTCTAAAAGAGATCCTCCAATGCCATATCTTTTTAACTTTCTTAACAACCGGGCATAACAAAACCTTGTCGAAGGCGCTAGAAAAATCCATATAAATTGTGTCTACTTCCCGACCACTATCTATTTCATTACACAAGTAAGTTTTAAAGGTCACCAAGTTAGTTTCCACTGAGTAGCCTTTTCTAAACCCATGTTGGTGGATAGAAAGATTTTTTTCTAACTGATGTATGATTAGGGGGCAAATTAGAGACTCAAATAATTTAGGGATACACGAAATGATTGCAATAGGCCTATAATTACTAACATCATTGCTATAGCCTTTTTTAAAAATGAGAATTATTTTGGTTTTTTTCCAAATCTCCGGGAATATTTCGTCCCGCAATGATCTGTTAAAAATAATTGTTAGAGGAAGTGATAGGGCAGAACTACAACGCTTTACAAAGACAGGGGGAATTCCATCTGCGCCAGCACCTTTTCGTATGTCAAGTTTCTTAATTGCGCGTGAAACCTTATTCTCGGTAATATAAATGTTGTTTAATGACGATGCACCATCAAAAGTTAAATTTGTATCATTGTCTAAAACAGTATTAGAAAAACCGGACGAAAATTTATCAGCAAAACATTTGGGTATTTCTGTACCATTTGTTGCTATCATGTCTCCATTATTCATGACTGTCGGTATAGTGGTGTTACCCTTCCGTCTATCTTTAGTGAATCCCCAAAAGCTTTTCGGGTTGGTAGAAATGTTGCATTCTATTTTATTTTTATAGCTTAGAAGACACTGTTCACTTAACTTGTGGCACGCTCGCGCAGTATTTCATATTCAAGACCGTCAAGCGGATTGTTGTATTTACGAAATCTATTTCTTATTTTATTTTTTTCATAGAGCAATTTTATAAGAGAACTATGAACCAGGCAGGAAATTTTGTAGATTTGGGTTTTAGTAATGGTACGAATGAATCAATAGCACTTTGTACATGTTGGTAAAGAAAATCGGTCATTGTATTAACATTCGGACAGTTACCAAATGAAATATTCCAATCAATGTTCTTTAAGTATGCAATAATCTCACTGTAATCCGCTCTAAACAAGTTATGGCGACGAGTGAAAATAGGTTTTATGAATTGAGGAGAATGATTTGATAGGGAAACGCAAATAGGGGGATGCTTAGGATCAATTTTACTAAGTGAATTAAAGGATTTACATACATTTATACCATGATAATTTGCTAAAATAAGATCCAAAGTTCTGTTATCCCCATTTACCACGTCATTGTATTGAGAAACATTATTCATGGACATAAAATCGATAAGTGATAAACCTAGCATAGAATCATAGTTTGAGGGACTACATGGACCAACATTATTTTGCATGGACCACTTAACAAAGCCCAGGTTAAAATCACCTAATATTATTACTTGATCAGATTGATCCATCACAGAGGTTGCATTCTCAAAAAAAGTAGTCAGAAGCTCCAAAGAGACGGGAGGTGGTAAATACACAGCGCAAATAGATATTTTCTTTGCTACATTATGAGATTTGACAGTAACTGTTATCTATAGATCTTCAGCAGTACTCTCCCACTTAATTTGTCTAACAGAAGGAATATCCTTGGATACCGCGATTTAAACACCCCCGCCGTCTTTTTTGGAACTGGTTGTGCATGAAAGATCTTTTCTATAAACAAAGTACCTTTCGTCTATAAGTTCTGCAATAGATACATTACAGCTTAGCCAGGTTTCGGTGAATACAATCAAGTCATAATTACTAATCGAAATATTTCTTAATACATCGTCAGTTTTGGTACGCAGACCTCTAGTATTCTGATAGTATATATTTAGAGACATTTTAATGATAAATAAGTGTACCTTAACATTGTAAAAAATTGGTAATATAGGTTAAACAATTAATTTTAAACTATCTTCGTCTCTTATGAATAAAACTTTACTCTGTTCGTTTTTTCTTGCAAAAATCCTACCATCTCTAACCCAGATAAATTTAAAACCTGCTTCTTTTGTTTTTAGTCGAGCAGCTGCATGCAAGTGTTTATTTGAAGGAGTGAGATGCTCCGATACAAAAACAGGGATCTTGCGTCCACCTATTCCCAAATGTTCAGAGTTTAACTTGTCCACGTTTTTTTTATTAAATACATGACTGCAGCCAATATTTCGACGCGTCGTCGTTGACTGGAGAGTTTGACAATAACGGAGCGTGGACGGTCAGAGGTTTTATTGTGTTTAGCTATACGAGTCACATGGAGAATGTCTTTGTCTTCAACAGGAGATTCTATAATTCTGCCCAATTGCTCTATCGTCTTGACTAGATTTTCTGAATGATGTTCCGGCATCCCATTTATTTCGAGATTCGGTGATCGCATGATTTGTTCAATGTTGTTCACCTTTTCTGTAAAGGTTTTAACCTGCTGAGATAAGTCTTCATTTTTAGTTACCAGTCCAGCAATAATTTTATTTCTTTCATTTACAGATTGGAGAAGATCATCATACTGCTTACTAAGAAATGTTAGTGACACATGAAATCCTGTAATTTGCTGCGAAATATTCGCAAGTTGTTCCGAGACCAGGTTTTGTATAGTGCTTGTCATCTCCTGTTTAATCATATTGCGTAAACCTTCCTCATTAATTGAACTCGGTTTGTTCTTTGGTCGCATTGTTATATTCACTACCTCACGACCAGTATCATCGTCTGATGTCATAATATTGATACGGTTCTGCATTCGTATAGGAGTGTTTGAGTTATCAGACTTTGGTAATTGACTTTGACACTCAAAACACTTCCAACTCTTCTTATACTCGGATGTCATAGTAGAAAAATTTTTCATAGACATATTTGCACAAAACAAGTCGTATAATTTGTTGCATGTAGAACATGACATAAACTCTTTTTTTGGTATATTATTTTTACAGCCCAAACATACTTTATGGACGGCATTATTCATGAGGTACCCACCTTTCAAGCTTTTTCACCTTGCCAATTTGCTTCAAGTATATTAAAACAGTTTTATCACTAACGCCGCAACCTGCAGCTAACTCAGACGTGGTTTGCGATGGATCTGCTTCCACAATAACCTTCAATTCTTTATTATTAACTTTGGTCTCCAGCCGTCCACGGGGCTTGTTCTGCAGGTCGAAACTTCCAGAACGAAAACGTTGGAACCAAAAACGGACTGTGTTTTCTTTTGCGACACCGCCGCCATACACATCATTAATCCTTCGAGCCGTTTCTGTAGCACTGGACGCCACGGTGGAACTCGTACTCGAAAATAATACGATATTTCAAGTTTTCCATTTTGTAAACAGAGTGACGCTAAGAAAAAACCAAAAGAGGACAAAGCAAATGTTACGGTTTTCGAAACAAAAATGCATGTGTAAATAGCAGTATAAATTTGAAATTGGAATTGGAATTCCTAACCAAAGAAGATATATTTGAGATCAAAGTGGCCAGCACGACAAAACGCCAATTTCATATGTAATGATGTTACCGTCGAGGAAATTTCATGTTTAGCAGATTGTAATACTTTTTTTGAAATCGGGTCTGGAATCGACTGAGGACAACACTACGTTCGCATTATTATAATGCAAACAACTCTAACACTACGAAACATTTATTTTCAGTAACTGCAGTTCTTATTGATATAAATATTTTAATTAATTGTTTTGCATTTACAAAACAATTCGATGACTTATAAGTCCGGTAACCTATTTAATTCTTGATATTATTTATCAACGATATTTATCAACACAGAAAATTAAACGAAAATTAACTTAATTTAATTTCGATGTTTAATTTCTACTTTGAAACAAATTTCAAATAGTCTTATAGACGTAGTTTATGAACTTTTTACCTGAGCAGCGTTATCAAAAAATTTAAAGGTTGTCTGGATCGTGGCAATTACTTGTTTGAATAAAGTAGTCAGTTTGGGAGATTCGCGCATAATGAATTTCGGAGAGAGATTGCTGTTTGTACTAAACCCAGAATTTGCTTTGGGGATTATACTCGTAATCTAGCTCAAAATGTAATCTAGCTGATTATGCTTTGTATTAAGATCAAAATACTTCAACACTGTAAGGTGTGCTCAATATTCTTGCGCCTATTTTTAGGGTTCCGTAGTAGGCACTCAAGGAACTCTTAGTTATATACTTATAGTTTTGCTCTGTCCATCCGTCTATCTGTCTGTCTGTCTGTCCGCCCTTCTAAGTTCTGTAATTATGAATATATGGCTTTTTAATTTAATTTTTTTTAATTAAAAGGCGCATGATTATTCGGCTGTAAGTAGGTAATATTTGAAGTCAATATAGGGATAGTATTTTAGTGTAAAATAAAATATATTAATTGGTTTGCTTGTGAAATTGAAATGGAAAAATCTTATCTTGAAATGAATTTTTCATAAAAACAATGTTGCAATTTTCATAAAACATTCATTAACATCGTGAAAGATACGCGCGTTAGATCTCGCGATAAATATTCTGACATGAAGCGATATTATAATTTGAAATATTGAAAACGAATTCATATTTTTCATGCTATACATTTTGTTATGGTAAAAACAGTATTACAAATACGGATTTCGGATTTATTATATATTTAAATCAGATAAAATATCTTTATTGAATAAAAAGCTTATTGGTATCATACATTTCTAGGTTTGTTTATATTAATATAATTCCACGTGAATAGTGCATTAGTAGGAACATTGAAATGTTACAAATGTTGGAAACATAATTTTGGCGCAAGGTATATTTTGACTTCCTTTCATTAATTATTATTATTAATTTGACTCAACATAATGTAAACCAACAATTTGGGTCAACTAGTTTGCTCCCGTGTTGTATTATGTGCTTAACATAATAATATATTGAGTCAAATGCCAGATATTTAGTAATTGGCAATTGTAAAGCAGAATCGAAATCTTTTGTCTATGCTATAGTACCAAGAGATATAAAATGCTATTATAAGTTTACGTCGGAAATCAAAGTCAAGTTTAATGCGGGCGCTATAAATTTTGTCCATCGTGACCACAGAAATTGCGAATGGATGCATTCCTTGCGCTATTATATTCTGGTGGTATTGACCACAGTGTTTTGTGTAGACAGAGACGAAGCCACTCTCTACTTTATCTTTCTCTAACGCAATATAGCTTATGTATTACTAGTAGTTGCTCGCAATTTCATTCTTTTATAAGTATAAACGACAACTCGTGGACATGTGTATTCTGCCTGTCCTAACCTACGGTGCACAAAGACGTGCACTGTAGATTAGGACAGGCAGAATACACGTACACATAGTAATTTCTTCTTAGAGTCTTTGACCGCGCCACGAAAAACTAAACTCAGGGTCTGTCAACGTGCAATGGAGCGTAGCATTTTAGGGTGTCAAGAGGATCGACCGAATCCGAAATACCACTCTGCGCTCCAAAATGGGACTGACTGACGTGGGAAAGTAATCTCCCAGCTTAAAATGGTGTTGTGCGGGACATGTGTCTCGCATGCACCCAGATAGATCGGTGGTCGGCGGAACAGAGGCTAAGCCAAAAAAAGGTGGCGTGACGAATTAGATGTCTTTGATAAGGACTGGTCGACCATAGCGAAGGATCGCGATTTATGGAGGATAAGATGGGAGGCCTTTGCCCAGCAGTGGGACACAACAGGCTAGCATAATAATAATAATAAGTATAAACAGCACAGAAATATTTTTTTCTAATCGAACCAGTATCTATTAAGATGTCTAATAAAATGTCTTGCAGTTTCAATACGTATTGCAGCACCATGATATATCTACGCATTCGCGAGATTATGATGACATGCTTTGGCCGTTCTAATGTCTATGGCCTTGGCTCTACATCACTTGCCTTTAAAATAAATTGCTCTTGCTTTGATAAAATGATACCCTACCAAAAACATATTCATGTTAAAATATTGCTAAGACGATTCCATATGACTCGTACTGACAAAAAGTTATCAGATCTCATGTAAAACCAATCTTCTGGCTAAAATTTCTATCCGCCTTAACTCTACAAGACTAACTTTACAAACTCTACACGTTAGTCAAGATATGTGGCCTGGCCATTTCGCTACATTTAGGTACTTGGGCGCAAGGTGAAAAATTCACTAACTGTTTTTCTATTATACTACTCTTGTAGGAACGAAACGGCCAATGTATATATCTTGACTAAGGTGTAGAGTTTGTGGTATATAAAGGTGGTAGTATATAAGGAGGTGGATAAGGTACTTCATCTTAAATAGTAGCGTGCGAGGTGTTCGCACACTACTATTTAATCTAAAGTATACTAAAGTATATTAAAATACGTCGATAAAGATTAAAAATACTCATTATGTTTTTTGTTGTCAATAAAGGGTTAGGTTCATGATTATTTTATTACATTTTATTGTTATTATCGGATCCCTAAAAAATTTTCTCACCTCTAGCGTCAAAATTTGGGAAAGTCTCATACAATTTCCATCTCTTGTTGGAGCACAAAAGTTTGTATGAGACTTCCGTTTAGTAATTAGAATATTACCTTTATGTTTAATTTTCCGTTGAAATTACTACAGAATACTCGGGAAATAATTATTTCACTATTACGTCAATTAGTTTCCGATCCAAGCGACAAACGACGCCATAACTAGCATAGTTCATAATATACGCGATAGATGTCGCTTTCAACCAATATTAACTTTCATCCCCTAGTTTAAGAGGTTGGAGGATAAAAGTTCCAATTTTGACAATTATTATGTTAGTTGTGTACTAATACAAGATTATGTACCATATTTTAGCTTTCTAGGACATACGGCAGTACCATATAATTTTGTTGATCATCAGTGAGTCAGTGACGAAATCAGGGGTTTTTAGATATAACTAAGATAAAACTAAAATCTAAAGTAGACCTATGCAACCAAAACTTTACAAGTTTAATAATTCCGTTACTGGGAACATATCCTGAAAATTTAATTTATCTGGTATAATCCAACATATCCTGAAAATTTAATTTATCTGGTATAATCCAAACCCAAGTTATGAGGGTTCAATCGACGAAAGGCTTCCTTTTTTTGGAAGTCGGTTAATAAAAGTGCATCGATCATTCTAATATTAAAGTTTGCTTTGATCTAAAAAAATATTGAAAAAATTAAATATTTTTTTAGGCTCACCGTTGATGTTACTTATTTAAAGAGAAAACCTATTATATAATATAATTTTAATTTGTAAGATTTGAAAGATGTGCATAATTTTTAGTTAAACATTGACCCCTAAAAACCTAAATAGAAACTACTGGATCCATTGCAGTTTTCATAGTCAAGGTCACTCTGCACTGGCTGAAAACCAATCTCATTAATAGGAAAACGTAAAAAACTAAAAAGAAACATGTGCCTACATTTCGTTGTGTATTGATTTCTCGTGTTTAAATAAAACTGTTATGAATGCACGCCGGTAGAGTTGTAAGATATAGTAGATTGTTAGCCTAGAGTTGAAAAGAATCAATTTCCGAGGTAGTTAATGTTAATGTAAATAATGTAAAACACAATGTAGATTTCAAAAAAAATCATAATTTAACAGCATTTTTGAAAAGACAGTCGCAGGGGTTCAAGAGTAAGAAATCTAAAGTTTTCACATCTCATGAGGTGGAATTTTTTTTAAATGATGCTCCTGATGAGATATATTTGGCAGTGAAGGTAAGTTTACCTAAGTATTTATGGATTTATTCTAAATATGAACGTATTTATTACACAAATACTAAAATAATTCATCTTTTTCACAGGTCGTATTGATACTCGGTATAAGCGGCGCTTGCAGAAGCAGTGAACTCACAAATTTGACAATTAACGACATTGAAAGTCAAGGTGATTTATAATTAGTAAAACTGACTAAAACAAAGACATATTGAGCGCTCGTTTATAGTAAAATTAGAGTTTACACAAATAGTAAAGAAATATCAAAAAATGAGACCTAGTGATGTAAAAAAGGACCGCTTTTTTCTCAACTATCAGAAGGGAAAATGATATAAACAAGTGATCGGTAAAAATAAAATCTCAGGTATGCCGAAGCAGATAGCAACATATTTGAATTTACCAAACTGTGAGCAGTATACCGGACACTGTTTTAGACGAACTTCAGCGACACTTTAAGCCGATTCTGGGGCAAACATGACTACGTTAAAAAGACATGGAGGCTGGAAATCCAGTACAGTCTTCGAAGGCTACATAGAGGATTCAGTCCAAAATAAAACTAAAATTTCAACCAAATTAACCGAAACTATAAAAATACGCCCCAATTCCCCTCTGCCGACAACTGCCAGGGAGTGTCCGCGATGGAATCCATCGTCTGATAAAATACCAGAGTCTCCTACTTTTACAGAGATCCAGAACAGCCAAATTTCTCAAAATATATCAAACAACATAAATATTCCAAACAAAAATGTAACTTTTAATTTCACGAATTGTCCTAATTTGACTATTAATTTTAAATAGGCACTACTAATATCATATTATCAATAAATAGTTTAGATAAACAACTAGTTTTATTTTCCACATATTTTAAATAAGAAATTAGAGTGTATGCCACGGGTAAAAGAATTAATTCCTACTCGGACTATAGCCGCCCTCGCTGCGCTCGAGGTGTCTAACTACCTCGGGAATTTCCTTTTCAACCCTAGGCTAACAATCTACTATTTTATTTTTTTATTTTTAATTACCAAACTATACCTGCTTGTTACAAATACAAGAAGGCAACGGTAAATTTACTTATGTAGGTAGAGGTACTCTTACCTCCTACACAGGTTGTAATAATAATAAATAATAATAATAGGAATAATAAATAATTAATAATAAATAATAATAATTAATAATTCCTTCAATAATCTTGTATGAAAATTACTAAAGGTTGAATATGGTTAATAATTATTTTGGTCCTACACTCTATGTGGCGGAACAATTAGCGCCACAATCCTGAATCGCGCTATCGAAGTTTTCTATGATCGGCACTATACATGTATATACGACATCTGGAATTGCATAAAAGTGGGCTTCGGCCTGACCGAGCATAGCACCTCGCTCGGTCGGAGATCTCCCTTTGGGGCATTCACCAATTCCCACATTGGTGGCCCTCGACAGAACACGCCTCCTTCTGGACATCATCATCATCACCCCCCACCCCTCCGCACCACGCCAGCCAGCTTCAGCCTCATCGGGTACCTCAACCACCAGCCTCAATTCACCGCGGCCTGGTCACCGGCTTCATCGGGCACTCTCACTACAACGACCGGTCAGCAAGCAAAGCACATCTTTCCTGGTCAGCACGTAGCATCGGCCCGCACGACAGCACTCCGACTCACTGGAGCCCGTGCTGCAGCAGCACAGTTCCGACTCACTGGGACTCTCTGGCACTGGCGACTCAAGCAAGACGACTCAAGTTTCGACCTCAGGTCTTCGGGGGGGAGTGATGTGGCGGAACAATTAGCGCCACAATCCTGAATCGCGCTATCGAAGTTTTCTATGATCGGCACTATATATACGACATCTGAAATTGATACAAGTGGGCTTCGGCCTGACCGAGCATACCACCTCGCTCGGTCGGAGATCTCCCTTTGGGGCTTGCCACCATATGGCATACATACTTTTAAGGCTTTCGTATCGAAAGGACATTTTAGCAGAACGCCCTATTAGCAGATCATCCTAAAAGCAAAACGGCATATTAGCATAACGTCCTACTAGCAACATGACCTCGTAGCAAAACGTCCTAATATCAAAACGACATGGACAGTCATGTACACAAGAAGAAATGAAAGATTTTAATAAAACTGTACCGTCTAAAATTTTATTTATGGCCGATTTTTCAATGGGCTGATAGGCAATCAGATGAACAAGCCAAAAAGTTTCTATTCTTAAATTTCTCGCAGCAAAATGTACTTGTTCGAGCTGCTAAGGGGAAAAACCTCTTTGAAGTACTGGCCACTTAAGAAAAAGATTAAAATGTGTTGACACAATGACAAATACCATTTCATTTCGATGGCTTGATAAAGGTAGTGGTTAATTGTTTTATAGTATCACCCAGGTTATTTTCGTATCTCTAATTTTGTAAAAACAATATTCTTGCAATGGATAATGGCGCAGGACCGAGTAATGCCGCCTCAACAAATGAACTATTTGTATATATAAAGTCACAAAAAGGAAAAGATGTTTTGTTGCACGCAGGTCACCGGTACAATTTCAAAACATTGAATAAAAAATCTGGCTCAACCAACTGGAGGTGTAGTAACAGAGATGCATGTAGCGCAAGTATTACTATCGATAAAGAAAAATCCGCGGTTTTGTATTCGTCGGCGCATACGTGCAGAACAAATTTTAATAAAAATCGAGTAGACAGCGCTATCGACGAATGCAAAAAACAAGCGTGCAGAAAGTATACCTCAATACAGAAAATTTTCGAAAAGGAATTTTCCAGAGAATGTAATTCAGATATTGAAAATATACCAGCGTTTGTAAGCAAAAAAGACACATTGTACCGCGCGAGAAGAAATTTTTTAAAAATTCAAAAAACGGAATTTAAAAACCTTGATGAAGTGGAGGTACCTCATATTTTGGCTGACAAATTTTTGGTGTGTGCTGACGGAAACAATGCCAATAAAATTTTGTTATTTTCCACCCCAATGGGTGTTCAACAAATGAAAAACCTCAATTCAAATGTTAAACTTTTTGGAGACGGCACTTTCCATGTGCCACCCCCCTTTTACCAACTATATACCATACACATTGACGTTGATAGTTGTAACGAAATGACCAATATCGTGCCGTTATTGTATGCGCTTTTACCTGATAAGTCACAAAATACATATGAGAGATTATTCACTCTAATTAAAGACCAGTTTGGATCAGATATTCCGTATTACAAATGTGACTTTGAAGTAGCTCAGATGAATGCTTTCAAAACTATTTTCCCAAAATCGCACTTGTCAGGATGCTTTTATCATATGAACAGAGCTGTATGGCGTAAAGCAGCCAAAATCAAAGTTATGAAAAATGATAAAAACATGAAGTTAACCGATATTCAGTTTGGTAGAGAAATAGTAAGACTAAGTGCTAATCTCCCTCTCCTTCCGCCCGAATCTATAAACATTGTCTGGGCTAATATTAAAGAAAAAATACAGGATTCCGTCAAATATAATGAACCTTTGCGGGAATTTACAGCTTATTTTGAGAAGCAATGGATGAAGATGTCGCCAGAAGTATTAAGCTGTGCAACGGAACGTCATCGCACCAACAATGGATTAGAGGGTTGGAATCGACGATTCAATTCGAAGATTAGACCAAAACCAACATTCATATCGTTATTGAACTCTCTCCGCAAAGAGGCCAAATGGCAAGATTTTAGATTGCGTCGAGCACTTTTCAAAAGAGAGCCACGCAGAAAGAACCAACTTATTTTCGAATCAAAATTTGAAAATGAATTGCAGAAGCTGCAAGAAAATAAAATTTCTGCATTTGATTTTTTGAAAAAAGTGACTCATTTAAAAAGAATTATATTCGATGATTATTGATTGCAAATAGGTAACATTTGTATTATCGAAAAACCTTTAAATTACCATTAAAGATTTAAGTTCATGAATTTATATTTGTTTGAATATTATGTATAATTTGTATTGAATTGTACTAGGCCATTCAGCTAAGGTGTCATTTTGATATTAGGACGTTTTGCTACGAGGTCATGTTGCTAGTAGGACGTTATGCTAATATGCCGTTTTGCTTTTAGGATGATCTGCTAATAGTGCGTTCTGCTAAAATGTCCTTTCGATACGAAAGCCTTTTAAGTTCGTCCGTCCATCCGTTTGATGTGAGTATTCTAAAACACATTTTATTTAGATTTTTAGGATGCATAAATTTTTATTTGAAATAAAAAATGTCGAAAACTTTCATCACCCATTTTTAGGCTCGACAGAATTTGTGAGAACTATTTATGATGTACGGAATCTTAATACTTTGTACGGAATCCACGGAAGGAGTCCGACTAGCTTTTGTCCAGTTTTTTATATTAGACAAGCTTTTAATATTTGTCATAATATATTGTAATATTATTAGCGGGGGGAGACTTCTCCTCGCGCGCCGGGCCCCTGAAAAGGGCCTTTGGGCGGGGAACCAATGCCAGGGGCAAGCCCCTCTAATTGGGGTGGGATGACGCGCCCAGCACGAATACTGGGCGCACAGCGTCGATTTTTAGGGGAAGACCCCCCGCGGCAGGACGCGGGGGAAACCCGTGGGGGGGCACCGCAAATTCCAAGGGAATGACGTGTGCCAATCCAGGCCCGACCAAGACCGGCGGTCGGCTCCAAACGGCGCGTGGGGGTCCCGACCCGGGGGTCGAGAAACGTGTATGGGTCCACTCCCTCACGCGCCGTGTTTACCGGACCGCGGAACCAAGCGACCTGGGGGAAAAGGAGAAGGTAGCTTCCGATCCCCGACTTGTGATGTCGGGGGGGAAGGTGCACCAAGGGGGCGACGGGGTGGCAAGAGGGCTGCCACCCCAACAGGCCCCAGGTGAATTTTGAAGGCAGCACCGGCAGGTTTTATTTTCTACCGGTGCAAGGGGAGAAGGGGGGACAGCGATCCAGCGGTGAATGGAGCGCTGTGACAAGCGCCTCGGTGGGGCGCACGTCGTTGCACCGAAACTCCTCCTCTTCGGGGGCGTGGCGGCGCGTCCTTGCGCCTAAGCTCCTCCTCTTTGAGGGTGGGGTGGCGCATCAGAGCGCCGGGGCTCCTCCTCTTCGGGGGTGGCGGGGCTCCGTTGAGTCAGCCGGGGGGACAGCGTCCCTCGGCAGTATATGGCGGTCGGGCGGGCGGGCGTGCCAGGGCGCCAGGTCGGTCAGCTCGACCAGGCGCGAGGCATCCGCTCGCGCGAACAGGTTTGTGGCGAGCCGGGCCACAAAGGCCTCCACGCTCTCCATCCTGAGATCCCTCTCAATGGTGGAGTTGCGGACGTACCAAGGGGCGCCCGCGACGTAGCGCAGCACCCGGTTCTGGGCTCTCTGCAGCGACCTCTTCTGGGGTGCAGAGAGCAGATGGTGCCACGCAGGTGCTGCGTAGGTGAGGCGGGACCTGATATAAGTTTTATATAAGGCCGTCCGCATGTTGAGGGGGATCTGAGGAGAAGAGAAGGCGGGGTGCAATTGTGCAGTGGCCGATTTGGCCATCGACACTGCGTGCTGGCGCTGGGCGACCATGGAGAGACGGCGATCTATGATGACACCTAGATATTTCGCCGTTCTCCCCCATGGTATCTCGGCGTCTCCGATCTTCAGGGGCGCTGGAAACCCTGTTCTCGTGGTGACGGCGAGCGCCTGGGACTTACCTGCATTCACAGACAGTCGCCAGTTGCTCAGCCAGTCAGGGAGAAGGTCCAGCGTCCTCTGAAGCTTCAGGGCGGCGTGGTCGGGTGTCAGCGAGCTGGTTATAAACGCCGTGTCATCGGCGTATAACGCTGCGGTGGTGCCAGGATCTTTAGGGATGTCACTGGCATAAAAGTTGTACAACCCCGGAGAGAGCACGCTGCCTTGCGGGACACCGGCGGTGATGGGGCGCTCTCCGGAGAGGACACCGTCGATCCGCACCTGGAAGGTGCGTCCAGAGAGGAATGACGCTAAAAGCCTTACCAGAGGGGATGGGACGTTGGCTCGGATGAGCTTGAAGAGCAGACCTTCATGCCAAACACAGTCGAACGCCTTTTCCATATCGAGGAAGACTGCGACCGAAGATTCTTTCTTGTTGGCCGCAGCGGACAGGTGGTGGATGACTCTTACCAGCTGAAGAGTGGTGCTCAATTCCGACCTAAAGCCGAATTGGTCCTTGCGAGGAGGGAGGTGGGGGGCAAGATGCTTGAGAAGAAGGAGTTCAAAAGTTTTGGAAAGGGTTGAGAGGAGGGTTATGGGGCGGTAGCCCTCTGCCCTTCTCAAGTTTTTATGATGTTTGGGGATAGTTATAATTATCCCCAACTTCCAGGTAGTAGGGAAGTGGCCGGTCCTGACGATTCCGTTGTACAGACGGGTCAGGGCGGCCACCGTCCTAAAAGGTAGGTGTCGAAGGGCAGAGTTGGGAATGCCATCTGCTCCGGGGGCCTTTTTGGGTTTGAGGCGCGATAGGGTTTTCTGAACCTCCCTCGGAGAGAAGGAGAAGGAAGGAGGGGAGGAGGGAGAAAGTAGAAACACCTTTACCTCCTCGGAGACCAACCCGGCGTGGTCCGCTGCGGTCGTTGGCAGTGGAGAAAACTGGCGCTCGAGGTGTTCGGCATGAATCTCTGCTCTATCCTCTGCACGGTACCTTAAGTTCCCGTCGGGGTGGAGCAGCGGGTAAACGGGGGCAGTGGCTCTGGTAAGGCTGCGGCAAAAGCGGTGTAGGGAGGGCCAGTCCTCTCCCGCCTCCTGGATGCGTCGGGTCCAGTTTTCCGCATTGAGGAGCTCCAAGTGAGATCTTACCTCTGCGGTGAGGCGGTTGAGCTGCGTCTTTATTGCTGGGCATCGGGAGAGCTGCCATCGCCGTCGCAGGCGCTTCTTTTCGGCAATCAAGACCGTTAGGTGGCGGGGAAGGGGAGGCCGCTTGTGTTGGCGACGGGTGGGCGGCTGGGTAGCCGCATCCATTGCAGCTGCAATCGCCCCGGTGAGCTGCACCGTCATAGATTCGACGGTATCTGCAGAATTCACCGGGAAATTTGGTGTGTTTTCGTGCAGCTGCAAGGCGAAGGCATCCCAGTCACGGACTGGGTAGGGGGGAAGAGGTGGCACACTTGCCGGAGAAGCTCGGACTATGGCCAGGACCGGAAGGTGGTCTGATCCGTGTGCCATGTCCAGTACCTCCTGATGGAGGTCGCCTGCGACGCGGTAAGTGATGGCGACGTCTAAGACGTCTGGTGAGTGCGAGGGATTCTCCGGGTAGTGGGTGGGGGTGTAAGTACCCACCACCGTATACCCAGCCTGCACAGAGTCGGCGAGCAGACGTCTGCCGTCCGCATTTTGCGTGCGAGAGCCCCACTCGGGGTGTTTACAATTTAGATCTCCGGCAATCACAGTCGGCTCATCTGATATGAGCCTGTGGATGTCGGAGATATCTAAATGTGATCCCGGGGGCTTATAGCACGCATATATGCGAGTGCGGTGGGTGCCGAGTGCCACTTCGATGCCCAGCGCATAAAGGGATGACACCGCGGGGGTTGGGAGGAGTTGGTGGAGGAGCCTCCTGCCGACCAAGACAGCGAGGCCTCTGCACACTCTATCTCCTCCGAGGTAATCCTGCCGGTAAATGATGTACCCAGGGACATGAAAGCGGTCTGGGGGGGAGAGAAGGGTTTCGCTAAGAAGAGCAATGTCAATCTCATACTCCCGGAGGAGGAGACGGAACGAGGCTACTTTCCCGCGGACCCCTCGGACGTTCCAATGTACAATTTTTAATGCGTGTGGGGCGTGGGAAGCCATTTAGCTATAAGTTTCGCGGCGAGGGAGGCCCCTTCAGGGAGGGCCGACAAGAGGGTTTTAAAAATATCATCCCCGGCCTGGATTTTAGAGAAGATATCCATGGCCAGGGAGAAGAGAGCGTAGATCAGCTCAGCGGTGGATTCAGGGGCCTCGGGGGCCTCTCTCCTGGAACGACGTTGAGCGGGTGGCGGGGCGATTGCTGGCAGGGTGGCGGCGGCTGCTGCTGGGTCAGCTGGTTTGGTGTTAACCTCAGCCACTTCAGTAGTTTTAGTGGCCGTCGGAACTTTTCGTGATGCACGGGAGGTGCGCGGGGGGCGTGGGGTACGTTGTGGCAAGGGGGGGGCCGACAGAACGGCATCGGCGATTGGGAGCGGGAGTGCAAGGGGCTCGTATTCGGAGTCCGTTGCTGCCGCTGAGGTGGCTCCGGACTTGGGGCCCTTCTTCTTCTTCGTCTTTTTCCTGGTCCTCTTCCGCACAGAGGGGGTGGGGACTGTGGATGACGAGGGGCGGGGGGTGGGGTCGTTTGCCTCGGCCATGAGGGATGTGGCCGAAGGCGGTGGGGGGGGGACCTCTTTCTCCGTGATGGGAGGGTCGTGGCTTACACGGTGGGAAGCGCGATTGGTGCGGGCAATAGGGCCCGCACGGCGATTCCGGGACTCCCGTTTAAAGACCGGGCAGAGCTTACTGTTGGCCGGGTGGGCCCCCTTGCAGTTAAAGCAGGTGGGCGGTTCGGTGATTGGGCGGGGGCAGTCAGCTGCGAAGTGTTCTTCGCCACACCTGACGCACGCCGGCCTGCGGTGGCAGTTCTTACTGGAATGGCGGAACTGTTGACAGCGGTGGCATTGGGCTGGGCCGTCCTTGCCACGCCAGGCTTCTACCCTGATACCTGGCATGTTGAGGAGTTCGGTCATTTGGTAGATTCCTGGAGTCAGGTTCGGGGTGCGCTTCAGCAGCACGAAATACGCACATCCGGGGCGATCCTTCCGGGCCAGGATTCGGGATACGTGCTCCACTTCGTACCCCTTCTTGGTGAGTGCGGCGGCAATTGCGTCTGTGGGAGTATTGACGGGTAGGCCCTGGATGCCTACCTTGAGTCCACGTTCCTGCGGGAGTGCGTACGAGAACCAGCTGACTTGCTCTGTCTTGCTGAGTTCGTCCAGGTACTTCTGCACACAGCGGTACTCCTGTTCACCTTTGGGGGTAAATTTGACCCCTAGGCCCAGCGGCCTCGCGTTGGGCGGGTGGCCGAGGAGCTCCGCGAGGATACTAAAATGCCTTACCCAGTCCTCCAGCTTCTCCACGATGAGTGGTGGGCAGTGGGGGGCGGGGGGCGGCGGCGGCGAAGACACGTTCCGTGCAAGTGACGCGGAAGTCGCCGTGGCTGTATCCATCGGCGATGTGGCCCTCGAGGTTGGGGCCGATGGGGATCCGGTTGGGGCTGCAGAAGTTGCTGCGGCGTACGAAGTCGGACGGTCAGCGCGTTTGGCAGGAGGCGAGACGTCAGAGGGCACCTCCTGTCTCGGTCTTTTAGTTACCTGCACGGGGGGGGCAGGGGGCGGGGGCGTGGTGCTCGGCGAAGGGGCCGGTACCGAGGCCTTCGGCGCAGGAGCACTTACCCCTCTGCGGTCTTCTTCCGGCGGGGAGGCCGGCGAGGCGGAGGGGGCGGGCTGTGGGCTCGCTGCAGGTGGTGCAGGCGGAGGACGCGGGGCGCTCACCTCCGCAGTGCGGCGCAAGGGGCGAGGCGGAGAGGCCGGACCCTTATCGGCTGGGCGGGTCGGGGGCCCGGACTCGCGGCGGGTCGCCGTCGGAAGGCATTGGGGCGGGGGGGTGTCAGTACACCCCCGCGAGAATGCCGAAGACGGCCCGGGGCGAGCGGTATCCTTGCCGCTCAAGCTGGGTTCGGCGGCGGACAGGTATGCGCGCTCTGACGTGCGCGAGCTGGACCTCGATGAGGCGGAGCTGCGCGACGCACCAGAGCTGGCGCGGGAGTGGCTGGGGCGGTCGCGGCTTTGTGGCCGCGAACCACGGTCGGCCATGGTAGACGTACAATAATGTACCGATGTACTAAGACATGGACATGTCACAAAGTCACGCACTGTTCACACAACAACACGGGACATAAATGTACATGTAAACAAGAACAAATAATAATAAAGTACTCACAGCACAAAGGGTTTTCACACACAACACGGGTAACACTAAACACACAACACGTATTTAGTGTCTAAGTAGTCACTATAAGTGTACGTACTTGCACGGTGATAAGGAGAGGCTGTCTCCCCGTGACCCGACGTTGGAAACAAGTTTCCAACGGAAGGTCAAAGGCAGTGCAACCCCTCAGCAAGGCGGCAATCCGCTCGCTATTCTTACGAATAACGAGTAGATTGACGATCGCGAATGGGGTATAACGGCACTGCACTTAGGGGCGGGTCGACACGAGCGTGGAGTGAGCGAGTCACTCGACACGATTCCGAGCGAGACGGCACTACCGCGGAGTGAGCGAGTCACTACGACGCGGATAGAACGGGACGGCACGAAAACGCGGAGTGAGCAGGAACGCACTAGCACACACGAGAGACAGGACGATCCCGTCAATATTATTAATATATACGTCTATCTATTATAGCTACTTTTGTCTCGCAAGTAAATGGGGTATAATGTAATAAATTACAATTCACAATACAAACTATGGGACCCTATTTTCGATCAATTTTCTTGGCTGGGAGCCAACTAGTGATTGTTTATAAATGAGCGCATTTTTAACCGACTTCCAAAAAAGGAGGCAGATAGACATTTATTTATTTATTTATTTATTATAAGAACGGCCGGAAAATTCGCCAAAAACTAGACGTTATTGTAAGAGTTATTTCAGAAACTTTAAAGCTATGGATAAAGTAAGGTTTAAAACAGATTTATCTAATATAGGCAAAAAGTTTAGTTATTTCTAAAGAACATTTTACTTATTTCGCCATTCAATTACCATTCACACAGCACAACAGATCGAAAAACTAATAAATGATATATCTAGTTATGGAAAAAATACTATATTTGGAATTTGGATATAGCACAATTTAGTAGTTTGTCGATCTGTTTGTTAAAAAAATTATTTTAATCCGAAACACAGAGATTGGCTTACTTACATAACAATCTGTACGACACCAATTCGTAATGATGATGATGATGATTAGAATATTAATATCTAGGCTTGAGGTCAAGCTGAGATCTCTTGAGGCAGATATTGAAATTTGAAACATAACTCAAGCGGCGATTTAGGTATTAATATTATAACTTTCAAAATTAATTAAATAATGTTAATTAAATCTTAGCAACCTCAATTTCAATATGCTGTAGATACCTACAGCATATTGATTACTACAGCTATCAGCTACTGAGACCAAGATCATCAACGTACACACCAAGATTCTTTACAACCTTACTATATGGTATACCGTTGATGGACACCGACGGTAAAGTAACCCTGTCAATTCTGGAGACCTGCCCCGTACTATTATTAACTGAGACTTTACGGCGTAAATGAGAAGTCCATGTTCCTTGCTCCAGTCACATATAGCCGATAAGTCGCTGTTCATAACACCCACCGCCGCAGGCAATGCATCCAGAGTTGACTGCGTATAAATTTGTAAATCGTCTACATATAAATGAAAAAAAGCATAAATAAATAGAGTAATGAAATTTATTAACAAGGCAAAGAGTACCTAATGGGGATAAAATACCGCCTTGAGGAACGCCGGCATTGGTCCAGTCAGAAAAAGATTCAGAAATTTCAATCCTCTGCCGACGACCCACAGGTAACTGCGAAGTAATTGAATCACAGAAGGTGAGAGGTTAAAAGACGCCAACAGACTAATAAGGATGTCATGTTTAATAGAATTAAATGCGTTGCTGAAGTCAAGTAGAGTTAGGATGGTGAGCATCTTATTGTCCATGCCAGACCGAATATCGTCAGCCATGTTTATAGTATGAAATGATATACTTTCAGCGCAATATATACGAATATTGCGCTGAAAGAATTTTTTCCTTTATTTTCAAAGATTGACTGAAAGAAATTGCTATTTAGTAATAAGGCCGCCTTTGTGTACTATCGTTCTTTGTGTTCTTTGTATTTTATATATTTGTGTGTATGTGTAACTACAGATTGTGCATAATAAAGTATATTTTTATTTCATTTTCATTCACAACTAGACACGAAAGACTGAACGCGCGCGTGTTCGGCAAAACCCACAAACACAACATAGTACTGTTTATCTGGATAGAATTTTTTTTATTCGTGTCCATAATAGGTTAGCCCCACACCGATTTCGGTTTCATTGAAACCAGACCAGCTACGCAGGAGTTATATTATAGTACTCAGGTGTGTGCACAGTACACAAGAGCACTCTCTCTTCCAGGACGGATGGACCAACACGACTGGCGAGAGATCAGGTCCAGGACTGACTTTTTACATGCCCATCCGACGCATGAATCGTTTTTCTTGTCAATCAGATGATCAGCCTGTATTGTCCTAACCAAACTTGAAAACAACATTCTTTATTTTCCGAAAGGCAACATAAATATGGACCGCAAAATGCAAAAAGTACAGTGATCGTTGCTACCTAAATTAAAAAGTTACAGGATTAAAAAGGACTAAAACAACCTAACCAAGAGCATGTTACAACATAACATGTTACAGCATCTAATCATCCGTATAATCAAGAAGGGAGAGAAATAACGATTCAGCTAAGGCCACCTCAGTAGGTAGCGGCAGAACACAACGTGCAATAGCTTTTCTTTGAAATACTTTAAAAGTCATTGTCAGATTTCACTCAAAATAATTTTCCTATAGAGTTTTTAGCATGATCTAACAGCATAGACACTTACTAGTTTCTATCTCTTAAAGTTTAGAAATGCCAGGGGGGGACCAACTCATAAACCACTTTGGAGGCCGATTACTCGAAAATAGTTTACTTTGTAAAAAGGACATGTACGAAACCTTGTCTTTATTTTTCAATTGCCGAATTAATTTTAATAGAAACACCTATTCAACGACACCACACACGATCATAAAAAAAAAAATTTCATCCCCAATTCACATGCATGGAGAGCCACTCCTAAAATATAAAATTATTATTATTTTATGATGTCAAAACCGAGATATATACACAGTCTTTAACTATTACACCAAATTTCATCCATTTATATTCATAACTACAGAAGCTAGAAGCGCGGACAGACAGACAGACGGACGGACAGAGCGAAACCATATTCCTCCTTGAGTATTACGGAACCCTAAAAACGAAGTTTTTATTTTGCTATGTTATTTGTGACATTTTATTTGTATTATTGTGTATTTAAGTTAATAAAATCAATTTCAACTGCTGTGACGTCACTCGTGCATCATTTTTTGTATAGAGCGTTTTTAATGCTCTCCAACGATCTTACTTTTGTGATGACTGTATTTCGTCAACGATTGATTGTAGATATGCCGTTGCAAAGGCAATATTTTCTGGCTTATTATGTACTTTTCGAAAAGCCAATAAAAAAAACTATGCATGTTCCCCATTATGTAACTTATTTATTTCAGTAGAATCTTCAAGTAGCGTGAGGTAAGTTCTGGACACAGTAAGATTCTGAATACTCATTTGACTTGTACAGATAGTGAAAGTTAAATTGAGTCACTTTTATATTGCCGGAGACTTTAAGTAGGTAGTTCAGGCCGTTCGATAAGAGTTGGCGCTTACAACATGTATACAATATGTTACGTTGTGTGCTGTCTATGGATAAATATGGATATGGATAGACGCCAACTCTTAACTAACAGCTCATACGTTCAGTAGTTCTCGGGATCAAATTGTCGTTCATAAGATATTTAGGTTTATTTTCTATTCCAGTGCGTAAGCCGAAAGGGGTTTCAAAGTGTTTCGTGCATGCATATTTTACAAGGGCGAAGCCGAGTAAGTTATTTCGGAACATGTTTTAAACTTCCCACGTATGTAAGTTACTTGGGTAAAGTTAAGTTTTTTCTAATTTAAGTGTATTTTATTCGAAGATAATTTTTAAAGAAAATTCTGCAGGGTATTTTCAGAGAGAGGCATAAAGGTGTTGCGGAACGCAGGAAAATACCTACCTTAGATGATTAATAAGGTTTTTATAATTAGTAGGTTTCCAGCATACAAATCACAATGCTCTATTGCCCTAACGATATTGATTATTATTAATGTTGTCTAAATCTAGCTAATTGGATACTATTTTAACAATTCACAGCTTATTCATTTTTTCGTACTTATTTGTATAGTTTGTCGTGACTATTTTTAACCATTAAATATTCGTAAAAAAATTCAGCTATTCGACTTGTCTTCTATAATCATAAATAAATTAGTTGATTTTTTCAACCCTACTGGCTTAATTGTATTTTATAACTCACCAGCACGGCTCCTCCTCGCTATAAAAACCTTTTCACGTGCATCGAAACGTTAACAAGTAACATATATTACTAACTTTTATAATATTATAAAATAAAACTAAAAAAATATATTTATTATATTAGTATACTTCGGGAGCGCGGGAATTTAGGCGAGAACTAACGGGCATCCCGGGTCCCGGCTGATGGAAAACTGAAGCTCACCGGGAACGAGTGAAATGGGAACGCGCAGGGCTGCCACACGCACGGAATTTTTCGAACAAACTCTTATAATTTATAAGTAAAAACCACAGTGTGTATGTAATCGGCGGCCCTGGCTCAAACGCTTGTATGCATCTAGCGACCCCGATGTTCAGCTTCAGCCTTTATTTATAGACATATCGACCCTTTTAACTGTACCAATATTGAATTTGTAGGTATTTCCCAGGTTAGTATTTCCCATAGGTTGTAGTTTCAGTTTATTATTGTTATCATCGTCATGATTGACCATATTTTATGGCAATTGGGTATTTGCCTACATGTAAGAATTTAGATTTTTTAAGGATTCATATTTTTTTTGTGTACATAAATTTCGTAGCAACTAACAAGCGTCACGTTCTCTTCTTTTTTTACAGCTTAAACCCTATATTTTTATCAGGCATATTCTTAAGTTACCGAAAATGGGTTAATACAGTGATTTATCCGCACTGTCACCCCAGAGCGTCATAAAATTTCTACCCACCATAAAAGTCGCAGATTTTAGTAGCCCAGATAATTCCCTTCGTGCCTGTGAGCCATATACTGTGGGATGTATTTACACGGCCGGCCAGTTATTTCATTACACATTAACATGTTTAATCATGTCAGTGTCCGAAAGGGTTTGTTAAATCCGCAGTCGGCGTTCATGACTATAATATATTAACGCCTAGGCCTATTAATATTATATCTGTAATATTTTGTACATAGCTTAGTGCTTTCCAATCAATTATGTAATCATTTATTGAAATTATTGATGTATTGTAATCTGTGGGAGTGATTTCGTGAACGGTGGTGGAAGTGGTGGGGTAGGCGGAAGAAATGGCGGGATGGAAGTGTGTAACAGGAAGTATCGGAAGCGCGCGCTATTTGAATTGACGAATGATTGCGCGGTGGTATAGTTGGCCGTCAGATTTGAATAAATTATTTCAGTATTTAGCTTTTATAAATTTTGACGTTGATTTCTGTCACTGGTTTCACTGGATAAGTTTCCATATTTTTTATCATATCAGGAAATCGTACGGAATTGTGTTTTTTTTTAGATATTTTCATAAAATGTTACACATCTTATGCGACTACTGTAAGGGTCGCTCGTTTTTTATTTGTAATAAGTGCTTACTTATAAATAACGTTTCAAGTAAAATGTAAATATATAATTTAACGCGCTTTATAAGAAAGCCTGTAATCATTTTAATTAGCTTTTAAGTGATGAAATGCATTAATTACTATTTAAGTTTTATTCGTTGCCATTACTCTTTTTACAACATAAACGCTACAACATAAACATATTAAGTAATAAATTACTGTGTTATTGTAAATCTTGTTTGAGGCAATCTCTGATATAAATACCGCTTGCTAAATGGCAATCTCTAAAGGAATTCTTCTAACTTGAAATATAGTCTGCATCAGCTGCAGTCTATATTTCAAGTTCTGCAGTTGTTTGTTGCAATATTACACGTTATCAAAATTACTATCACTCTTTGCTATTATGTAAGCGATAAGGTATTATAGTACGCTTACCATACACCAATATCACATACATACATATAGGCAAATAAAAAAAATCATATTAAATACACCTTACTTATTACTTTACTTGTTTTCCCTTTGAAGGATTTAACCTTTTCGTAAAATGAACCTCGTGAAAAACAAAAGCAACTCAGAAAAGAAAACACAACAGCCAATAATTTTCACCCCAGCGATAGCCGTTGACATTTTCTAGGGGTGTGGCAATGACCCGCCAAGTCGAGTAAAAAATTCACGCCTTTCTTGTTCTATTTTCGTCGATTATGTCACGAGTATTTTGATACTAAGTCAGAAATATCCTTCGCACCGATTTTAAGCCTCAATGTCCAAGGGTCAAATACACGTAATTTGCAGTATGGCGCCAGCGACAGCGCATGCTATCTCTGTTACGTGCGTGCGACGTGCGTACACCCGCACACGTGCGTCAAAAAATTCGACGTTACAAAACATTAGGCAGAACTGGGTAAGTCGCGGGAAGAAGCTAGTAACAAATTATTGAAAGTAAAGTTCGGAATTCGTAACTTTAGCACATATCGTAAGAGATAAGTAAAACAGAGTAGTATTTAACTTAAGAACACTCGTAATAGATGATAGCGATAAAATCACGTAGAAACATTAATTTGTACCTTCGCTTCCGTTACTTGTCTTTGTTTTAACATTTATATTTTCTGGTTTCCGATGCGGCTACGCAGCGGCGTTTCTATCTTAGTATTAGGTAACAAAAATAATAATGTTACAATTATAAAAGCAACAATTGTGTGACTGTTATTTCGTCAACAATATCTCAACAAGTTTTCAATCACTTGCAAAACTGTTTAACAGATTTCTACGAGGCGAAAGTTCGGGTAACGATAACTAAGGAATAACGATTATCCACCACGACGAAATAATTTTCCTCCTAATATCTTTTCCTCTTATTATTTCACACCTATCTACAATTTATCTCTGGGAAATTGAAATTATAAGCTTCTTCAACGGAGTTATTATATTGATCTACAATATTTCTTCCCGCTCACTTGCTCCGTATAATGAAAATATTATCATAAGGACGTAATCTCTTTTGTAAGCACTTTTAGCTTAGCCGTAATTGAATTGATGTGTACTTTTTCCATAACAAACAGTTTTAATAGAAGTGGAAGATGCGGGTTGGAAGTGAGCTTATATATATATATATATATTAAAAATTAAATCTACTTTAAATATTTTGTTTGAAAATATAATCATTATTGAATACTAAGAGACAGGGAGAATACATAGCCGTAGCTTTAATATACAAACCATAGCCCATATGGCTACGGTGTCCCTTGGAAGAAAAATATACATGGAAGGAACACTGAAGTCAATGGGTTTTTGTACTTTTGTTGTGATTTTGGTGTTTTTTCTAGTGCGACGTACGAATTACGACTTTATTGCAATGAACATAAGATACATTTTAAATTGTAAGAATATAAATGTCATTGTGTACGTTTCCGTACACAAAAGTGGGATTTGGATGGTATGACTAATTTCATTAAAGTCTCTTTCTTCCTCATTGGTACGTGTCGTAACTCGTAAGAAGAAAAAGGAACGATATAAGTGTGTTGTGCCCGGTATCTATGCTATTTATAGTTAATCTGAGGTCTCTACTACCTATCATCCTCTAAACCAGGGGTCTCCAAACTTTCCAGCCTTAGGGCCATACTGATTACTCCAGTAAGTTCCGAGGGCCAAAACCATATTATCATTGTTGCCGGTGGTAAAAAGTGAAATAGTCCACTGATGAAAAAAAAAGTCCGAAAAAGTACGCAACGTTTAAAAAAGGCTGCAAATCGGACTAAAGTCCGCAAAACGGCAACACGGCATATTATTAATTTTCCTGTCATTATCTGTAATTTCTAGATTAGTCGTAGAGTACGAGCCATGAGGAGTAACGTGACACGACACGTCTGGTGGACACAAGCGGAAATAGGTAGTACCTTCTATCGCTAACAGATGGCGCTAATAGCACGTACAGAATAATCTCGTTGGTTCGAGAAAGTTCTGGTGTCTTCCACTTACTTCTAGATGGCAGTAATTGGAATATATAAGAAGGCTAGTGGCGCAACCACATGTCAGTTCCTATGACACTGTTGTGAAATAAAATACTTAGTGCGTACCTCCTTAAAACGTGTTTGTGCGTGTTTAAGTTTAAGACATCTTTGTCACAGTATTTTGATTTGAATTGTTGCTTTTGTGTGTGATTTAGTAGTATGGAAAAGAAGCGAAAAATTGATAGTGAATGCAGAAAATTCAAAGATCAGTGGAACATTCAGTATTTCGTAGTTGAGTCCAGTAGCAAGGCGCTATGTTTGATTGCAAATACAATGAAAGCATAGCCGTTCTCAAGGAATATAACATTAAACGTCATTATGAAACAAAACATTTTCAAAATTACTCAAAATATACAGGAAGTTTGCGGACAGAAAAATTCGAAGCTATGAAGCGCGGATTGAAATCGCAGCAATCTTTATTTACAAAACTCAAAACTGAACAAGAGGGACTCGTGCCAGCTTTCTTGTGGCTCTTGAAATTGCAAAACGTGGAAAACCATTCACCGATGGAGAAATGATCAAATAATGCATAATTGTCAGTATGTCAGCAAACACTGTGGCTCGAAGGGTAGAAAATCGCTGAAAATATATCCTCTCAACTGTTCGACAAAAATGAACATGTTGAGTGGTTTTCTTTGGCCTTGGATGAGTCAACGGATGTGTCAGATACTGCTCAGGTGTTGATTTATATTCGAGGAGTAGATAAAAGCTATGAAGTGCATGAAGAACTTCTTGATATGTATAGTATTCATGGCACAACTACTGGTACAGATATTTTTAAAGGAGTTGAAATGGCCATTAATCAAAAGAACCTTCGATGGAAAACTTGAAATGTATTACAACTGATGGAGGCAAAAACATGAGTGGGAAAGATAAAGGAGTGGTCGCTCTTGTGTCAAAGGCTGTAGAAAATGACGGTGGTTCAAAACCATTAGTCTTACATTGTATCATTCATCAACAGTCTTTGTGGGGAAAATGTTTGGATATGTCTGAAGTTCTGAAACAAGTCATATCAACTGTTAATTTTATCAGATCTTTTGGGCTGAATCACCGACAATTCCGACAATTTATTGAAGAGATTGGAGAAAATGACTTACCTTATCATACTGCCGTACGTTGGCTTAGTTGTGGGAAAGTCCTTCAGCGCTTTTTTGAACTTCGAGCAGTGATCGAATTTTTTTTGAATGAAAAGCATCGCCCTCTTACTGAATTACAAAACAACGCATGGTTGTGGAAGTTAGCATTCTATGTTGATTAGACAAAACATGTGAACGAACTGAATTTGAGATTGCAAGGAGAAAACCAGCATCTTCCTGATTTATACACTAATATCAAATCATTCCGGAAGAAATTGATACTGTTTCTATCACAACTACGAAGTAAATGTTTTTCACATTTTAAAACATGTGAAATATTCAGCCACACCACTGAGACTGAGTTTCCTATCGATTTTGCAATCGAAACTTTGAGTGCTTTAAAAATAAATTTTGATACTCGTTTCTCGGACTTTGATGCCATTGCGAATCAAATTAAGATTTTTTAGAATCCTTTTGATACTGACATTGAAACCCTAGCCCCGGAACTTCAAATGGAAATGATTGATCTACAGTGCAGTGATATAATTAAGAACAAATATCAAAACTCATCTTTTTTGGAATTTTATAAGGGCCTCCCACTGACACAATTTGATAATTTGCATAAATTTGCTCGTGGGCTGTTTTCTGTTTTTGGTACTACTTATTTGTGTGAGAAGACCTTCTCCAAAATGAAGTACACAAAAAATGTTTACAGATCTAAATTAACTGATGAGCATCTTAAATCTCTTTTAATAATTGGTACAAATAAAATTAGTCCACAACTACAAACTATTGTCAGTGGAAAATCTCATTAGTATTTCATATGTTATTATGCTTGTCATAAGTTATGTTTTTATTTAAAATGTATAAAATGTTAGTTGAATTCATTTCAATAATTTGTTAGTTATTATATACTGAAGTTAAATTTTCTGCATATTATACATGTCTTTACTCATTACAATTCTGTGTTTATTTATCCAACTTATCACAAAAACAATAACAATAAGCCTACAACAATGTTATGAGTAGTTAGCCCATGACCATATCAATGTAGATGTCATATTAATAATTATTCAACATAAAATTAGAATACTTCAGTAAACTAAATTTAATTTGCTATAAAAAATATGTTCTCTAAAAGGAGTTTTCAAGTATGCTAGCTCTCCGCGGGCCGGACAAAATCTGTCCGCGGGCCGGATGTGGCCCTCGGGCCGTAGTTTGGAGACCCCTGCTCTAAACGGAATATAGGTCAGGAGTTCCACAAATTGGATACAAAACTGATACATTTTTGGCTATCGAATTAAGGTTTCTCGATTACTTGTTCAGATCAAATGAAGGTCGTTACTATGTGATAGATGTTCGGCGAGTCTCACACGCTAATGGGCTAGTTCCGGCCTCTAATGTAGGTTGTGATTGCCAGACATTTAATGTTCATTGATAAATAAAGTAAATGTATTTACTAAGAAAATATTTTAAAACCATTTCTAATTTTGAAACGAGATGAGATACGGATTTGTGCCTGTTTTCTCAGTCTTATTGTTTACTGCTGGATCCTACTCATATACCTATAGTTTAAAACCACCAATTGTTGACCCTCAAATAACCAACTGTTGGCCCCCACCCCAATTACGGGCCAACCCCTTATCATATAAAATGCGGTTGCGTATTCGTTTTGTTTATCTTTTTCTACTCCTTATTCCTCAATACATAATTATGCTCTTTCTTATCTATTTGTGTATACCTAAATGAAGGGTGGCCGACACAGAGTATGTACTTCAAATCAATCATTGGAGGTATGCCTACAATATTCCTACAATAAATAAGGGAAGCGACGTTCAGGGAAAAATTCCCTACAATAGATCATCTTTCCTACTATATGTGAACCTTTAACTCTTATAAGAAAAGCTTAATGTAAGATTATTGTTATATTGGGCTCATTGACATTTAAAATCATAGACGTATTTAAAAACATAAGATACCGTCAAAAAACACTCGCTAACGATTTAGAAGATTCATTATGTTTTTTGGCAAAATTAATGTTTATGAAATCCTCAATTAACATTTTTAATGAATTTCAAACTAATATTCCCATTGTGAAGACAATGAAAAATTTTCCTTATTGTGTATTCCGACACCGTCTAACACTAACGAAGCGCCTGTTTCTGTTCCTGGGCCTTCTGATGTCTGTTTTTATTTGGATTTCGTTATTTTCTCGTCACAATAAGGATTGTGTAAATAAAGGTATTTTTTATGCAAATGACGTTACTTGTACGGATTAAATCGTGTGTCTTCCCGTGACCATTTTCGCTGTAAAGTGTCCGAAAAGCCGGAATCTAAAATGGCAATAAACTGCAATATACTTGTTATCCGTAAAGTGTAAACGTAACTTTGCAATTAAAGTTGTATTGTCGTAAATATTGGAAAATCCAATATTTTTTCATTAACTTTGTTGCATAAGCTGCAGATATATTTTTTAACCGTAAAAATCGCATTTCCATTTATATAATAGCGTATTTAATATACGTATAAGCATACATACAAAATGTATTCATTTGATCTGTCATAATATTTTATACTAAACAAATACAATAATGTAAGGTACAGTCGATTTCCATAGATAAAGTGGCAAGAAGGAGTGAATGTAAAATACATAGTTTAAAACTGAACCGGCAATTGTGTTTCCTAGCACCTCCAAGTTATAATTATTAAAAAATATTACTCGGATACTTTTTTTCGTATATTAATTATAACAAAATATGCCATAAACATTATTCAACGTTTCTTATCATAAAGGTAAAAAAAACATAAAATCATATTTATCATATTTTACGTAACGAAACCAGCATACTCATATCTAATACCGAACGAAACCAAGAAACTAATATCTAATGACACAATCCCACTGTGTTAGCTGAAATGTTATTTCTGTGAAAATACTTAAATGATATTATAATCTTTTTTTGTTTATTATTTCGTAAGAAAACTCATACGCAGCTCACTTTCGTGGTTGATATGTAAGGTATGAGATAAAATATTTGAAACGAATTGAAAAGGGTCGGAAACTATATGTCGTCACATTTGTTAATGCACCTGCTGTTGTTTGTCATGCCCACGTGCAATGTTACTCATCGAACCACTCTTGACAACCTTCTTGACAACAATTTAAAATTTAAAAAGTCAACACAAATTGGCGGGATAATCTGGATAATCTGTTATGTATGTATCTGTGACGGACTTTTGTGCTAAGATTTGAATTGAATATTAAAAATGAGTTCAACCGAAATATTGACACCATATTCCATTACAGACGAGGCAAATTGTGTCATAGAAAATCTTTTGCCAAAAATATCAAAAGAAAGATATATAAACACATACAATGATTTTATGAAGTGGCGAGAAGACAAGAATATAAAATCGTTTTCCGAAAGTGTATTTCTTACATATTTTAATGGACTGTGTAGCAAATTACAGCCTTCAACGGTATGGAGCCGATATTCAATGCTCAAGAGTACACTTAATGTAAAACACAATGTAGATTTGAAAAAATTTCATTATTTAACAGCATTTTTGAAATGACAGTCGCAGGGGTTCAAGAGTAAAAAATCTAAAGTTTTCTTCATCTCATGAGGTGGAATTTTTTTTTAATGATGCTCCTGATGAGATATATTTTGCAGTGAAGGTAAGTTTACCTAAGTATTTATGGATTTATTCTAAATATGAACGTATTTATTACACAAATACTAAAATAATTACATGTTTTTCACAGGTCGTATTGATACTCGGTATAAGCGGCGCTTGCAGAAGCAGTGAACTCACAAATTTGACAATTAACGACATTGAAAGTCAAGGCGATTTATAATTAGTAAAACTGACTAAAACAAAGACATATTGAGCGCACGTTTATAGTAAAATTAGAGTTTACACAAATAGTAAAGAAATATCAAAAAATGAGACCTAGTGATGTAAAAAAGGACCGCTTTTTTCTCAACTATCAGAAGGGACAATGCTAAACAAGTGATCGGTAAAAATAAAATCTCAGGTATGCCGAAGCAGATAGCAACATATTTGAATTTACCAAACTGTGAGCAGTATACCGGAAACTGTTTTAAACGAACTTCAGCGACACTTTCAGCCGATTCTGGGGCAAACATGACTACGTTAAAAAGACATGGATGCTGGAAATCCAGTACATTCGCCGAAGTCTACATAGAGGATTCAGTCCAAAATAAAACTAAAATTTCAACCAAATTAACCGAAACTATAAAAATACGCCCCAATTCGCCTCTGCCGACAACTTCCAGGGAGTGTCCGCGATGGAATCCATCGTCTGATAAAATACCAGAGTCTCCTACTTTTACAGAGATCCAGAACAGCCAAATTTCTCAAAATATATCAAACAACATAAATATTCCAAACAAAAATGTAACTTTTAATTTCACGAATTGTCCTAATTTGACTATTAATTTTAAATAGGCACTACTAATATCATATTATCAATAAATAGTTTAGATAAACAACTAGTTTTATTTTCCTCATATTCTAAATGAAAAGTAGAGTGTTTGCCACGGGTAAAAGAACCAATTCCTAATCGGACTATAGCCTCGGTCTAACTACCTCGGGAATTGATTCTTTTCAACCCTAGGCTAACAATCTACTATTTAATCTGATTATTACAATGATGAGTTTTAGATGCTCATTTGTCGTTTTGTTTATAGTTCTCGTTCGTAGCTTTCCTGTAGCGCGTAAGTTGAGAAAAAATAATCTATCCGTTGCGAATTGCGACAGTAAGTTATATATATTATTTTAAATTTTTAAGTGAATTAGCTTAACCTATTAACTGTACTGATCTAAGATAAATTATATTATAAAGGAAAAAGTAAGCTTGATGATAATATTGATAATGATACTTGGTGTTTGAAAGATTAAAATAGCAAAAGAAGGTAGTTTGTCTCGATATGTCTGAAATGTTGATTCACTTCACTCACTATAAATAAGTACCGATGTTAAGTGATTTCAGTTGTTCTAATAGATTTTATAATTCTGTATTTGATCTTGTAATGACATAGTGACAGATTGTGCAAATTACAATTACAAAAGAATGCTGTAAATTTATTGAGCATTTATACATTTTATATTTGCAATGCCACTCAAACAAATTTTTCATGCCATTTAGGTACATCATAGTTTCATATTGGATAGATGAAAAAAAAAACTCCTTAATTTAAATATTGCAAGTTTTATTGGAAGCAAGTTTATTTAAAATCAACATGCCAAGTATAGCAGTGTATTAATCAAATTATTGAAACATATTATGTTTGGCACTTAAAATGAATTTTATTTAAGTCTTTTTGGAATACGAAAATCAAATACGGTAATAATCCATGACGAAATTTAATATTAGCATGCTTCTTTCATTTTGGCAGATTGATATCGAAAAGAAAACAGTAAAAAATGTTTGTATTTCTGTTTACATTCTGACTGCTAATTTGCGTCCAAAGGTGCCTGCCTGGATATTGCTAGTATTGTTTCTGAATAAAAAATAGGTAATTATTTTTCTACTAAATGTAATAGATAATATTTAAATATATTGATCACTGAGCAATGCTCACAAAGTTTGAAAACTTGAAAAAGTTGTTGTTTCATAACATAATATTGGCATAAATTTTATAAACTTTGTCTCAATATTTGGGTGTCACGGATAAGCCGTGTTAGCAATACTTAAAATCAATTCTCAAGTGCCTTACGCATACACGTTTAAAAGGTGGTTTTACTATTTTCATTGCGTGCGTCACAACTGACAGTCGTTTTGTATTCTTTCTAAATTTAGACGGAACCCTATTCCACAAAATTTTGAATTATTACAAGAAAAAACCCGCATAGTCCAGAGACTTATACGTAATGCTAAGCGTACAGCGTGGCAATCATTCTGTTCTTCGTTAAATGAAACCTTATCTCCGAATAATATTTGGAAAAAAATGCAATGGCTGAAAGGGTATAAAATAGTTAGAAATCACGTAAAGCTAAAGATACAACACCGGGTTACGACAATATTTCATATTCAATGATAAATCATCTTCCAGATAACGGTAAACAGTTATTACTTCTATTTTATAATAGTTTCCTTTTTCAAAGTTTTGTACCTATACAATGGCGGGATGTAACTATTGTGCCAATACCTAAACCGGGACGAGACCTCAATGACCCATCGTCACTTAGGCCCATCTCAATGATATCCTGTATCTGTAAAGTTTTTCATTCTATTCTAATGTATAGGTTAGAATGGTTTATTGAAAAACATAATTTATTATCCGAGAATACTACAGGGTTTAGAAAATGTCACTCAACGCTGGATAATTTAAGTAATTTTGTAATGAATATTGAGATCGGTTTTTTAAAAAAAGAATCAACTATAGCGTGTTTTATTGATATTAATGATGCATACAACAACATAGATATACCTAGCTTACTACAGATTATGAATCAGCTAGGGGTGGGAGATGTAATGTGTCAATATTTCTGGAATTACCTAAAAGAAAGATATCTTAAAATTAATGCTAATGGTACAATTTTATGTCGTAGCACAGGGCGAGGATTGCCACAGGGGGATCCAATATCACCACTTCTGTTCAATGTTGCAACTATATTTATATGTAAGAAAATTACTAACGTTAATGTATCGCAGTACGCAGATGATTTCGTTTTGTATATGACTGATAGCACCATTATTAGGATTTCGGAAGCTTTACAAGCAGCGTTAAATAAATTATCATGGTTATTACAAAAGATAGGTTTGGAAGTTTCTTCGACAAAAAGTAAAGTTTGTATTTTTAAAAGAGGATATAAGCGTGACAACGTAATTCTTACAGTTAACGATGCAACATTGCCAGTAGTGGATAATTTCAAATACTTGGGTCTATGGCTCGATCGGTCATTGAGGTGGTCTAAACACTTAAGTGAGCTAAGGGATAAAATTTCAAAGTTTACAAATATTTTTAAAATTCTTGTTGGTTCAAATTGGGGAGTGCATCCTGTCCATATTAGACGTTTATACATGTCATTGATACGAAGTTGTTTGGATTACGCCAGCTTTTTATACAACAATGCGAGTAATACGCATCTAAGTAAATTAGACAAAATTCAAAATCAAATGTTGAGACTTATTGGTGGGTTTGTAAAATGTGCTGCAATACATGTTATGGAAAATGAGTTACATCTTCAACCTCTGTTTATTCGTAGACACTACTTGGCAAGTAAATATTGGTTGAAAGATAAATCCTTAGAAAACAATAAAATAATACCTTTATTGAATGAAATACACCATCTTAGCAACAATATTAGGAATCCGACCAGGAGAAGTAGGAAAAAATCATTATTAGTTACGATTAATGAATCTTATAGCACGATTGCAGTACATACAAGTTCTCAATTAGAAATGTACACATTAAATACTTGGGTTAGTTATATTGATGTATATAATTTCATTAAACCTAGCTTAGAAATAGTCAAAAAGTCAAAAAAGTTTTATAATAGTAATTTGCTAAATCAGCTGTGTGTTAAATATATAAAAGATAATTATTTAAATTTTTATAAAATATATACTGACGGGTCGAAAGACCGCTACAGGGTTGGAGCTACGTTTCTTGATCGCAATAATTATTTAAATAATTATAACGTTGGTGGTTTTAATAGCATTCGGTCTTCCCCCTCATCAGATAAGGCCAGAATGTTATATAAAATGGTAAAAAATTGTTGCGAGAATAGGCACACTGAGTAATATTTAGTATGATAGAATTTAGTTCTAAGTTGATTTCTGTAAAATTATTTCTGCAACACCCTCGTTGCAGATTGCTCGTTGCACTTAATCACTAAGTGATCAAACCCTTTTAAAAATAAAGAAAAAGAAAATGTAACTATTTCCGTGCAAATAGTTTTATTTTGTAGAAAGTTTTTAAGCAAAGAAAAACATTTTAGGGTTAATTTCTTAACTTGCTATAATTAATCAAGTTTCAATGTTTGTTACAATTTTTCACACGTTACACCAATGACCGCTAATAGTGGAGGCGTGAAATATGAACAGTGGTTTTGACTTACAATGTGAACGCGCACTGGGAACTGCGCGGCAACTGGGTTTCATATAGGGGTTGTAAGTTTGTATGGAAGATGTGGAAGAAGAAGTGCCCTAAAGGGGTGAAGTGGGGGAAGGTTTGTAAAGTAAAAAATTAACAGCTGAACGGATGGCGTAGAATTTTGGCGTGTGGATGTTTGTCGTGATATAGAAGTCCCTTGAAGAAGGATTTGTCAAAATCATGGAGTTGCAATGGGGATCCGCGCGGACGGGGTCGAGCGCTAAAGCTAGTCATAGATAAAACATAAAATAAAAATAGTTTCCATTTAAGTAAAGCATGGCCGATAACATCTGACTGTTTTATTTAAATGTGAACAGTTTTGAGAAATTTGGTATCTGAAATATATTTAAAATTCTGAAATTATAAACTTTAAACGAGACAACCTTGTGTGTATGGAATCGTAATCTCGTAAACAGATACAAGTAACTATTACCATGAAATTTAGTATGCAGAGAGTTTTGGGGGACCCAAGCGATCTGGCTAGGCCTTGTACCTGGGAAACTGCGCATTTTTAATCTGTTTGTTTTCTTTTCTTTCGTCGTGCGACAAATATCAATGATTTCGACTCTGTTGTTACAGTCCGATTGGCGGATTGGTATGCTTATGTATGATTTCGGCTTTAATCGAAAATTCGGAATGTGGTGGGTTCGAATCCCGGTGGGATAAATATTTTTGTGATTATTTTTATTTATTTAATTTTCTTAGAGCTCCGAGTTGAGTTTGGTTACCCAGGTACTATAACTTTAAATGATTAAACAAAGAAAATGAATGTCGTTTACAAATCAAAATAATAATAATTTCGACTGAAAACGGGCTACTTAGATGCGCCGCCATCGCAATCGTCGATTTGGAAGACTTCCGGTTGTACCTTTAATGATTAGTCTCAAATTCAGACGGAAGTCACAAATGTTCAATGGAAAAAAATTTGTTTTGTTTCTCGTGCAATGATTTATGTTAAAAATGAGCGGACACATCATAAATAATACCTAATTGATGTTAAGGGCAACTTACTTTTGTAACGTGAGTCGAGGACAGGGGCCTCATAACTTACTAAAGTAAGCAAAAATTGTTTGCATGTAAGTTGACGACAGGGGCCTCCTTACTTGTGCAATTGTATGGTCGAGGACAGGGGCCTCCCTTACTTTTGCAATGTAAATTTTTCTAACTTCTAACAAGATTACTTTTGTAACGTGAGTCGTGGACAGGGGCCTCCTTACTAACTACAGTAAGCAAAAACTGTGTTTGCATGTAAGTTGAGGACAGGGGCCTCCTTACTTGTGCAATTGTAAGGTCGAAGACAGGGGCCTCTCTTACTTTTGCAATGTAAACTTTTGACGTGATAACGTCTTATAATTCGATGGAGCCGGCTGCACGCACGAAAAACATGACTCATGCGGCGTTACCTCGCTCTGAGACGTTCCATTTAAGGCTTGAAGTGCAAGCGAGAGCGCGGAATCTGTCTCTCTCCTACTTGAGTGAGCGGTCCATCAGTATTTTCTTATGACGTTGTCACGTTCAACTATCGTCAGTAAACCGACTTTACAGACAACCGATTTTTTTTAAGGTCGAGCGCGACCTCTATGCAGGATGGCCGTGTCGGCACAAGTGATAATGCACGCCAATTGTTTGTCACGCCCACGTGCAATGTTACTCATCGAACCACTCTTGACAACCCATGAATCCGCAAGGTGGGGATAGTGAGGATTCGCCCCACCCTATGAAGAGGGGAGTACAGCGAGCTCGGGAGGAAGATTATTATTACGGGGACATTGGTCCAAGCAACATCTAGTTGTTATTAAAATAGCTCGTCAGAATCATTTATATTTCTTTATTATTATTATTACTTAAAGTTTTAAAGTTTAGTAAAGTTTCGTGTTTTAAGTGTAAAAGTGATTCTAAATGTTGCAAAATGGATTGTGATAATTTCAGTTATCCTATAAATTAATGTTATTAAAATAACTGGAGTTTTAATCAAAATAAACAAGTTAAATGACAAAAGGTAAGTCTGGTGTTGCTGAAGGTAAGATAAATAAGCGCAGTCAAACCCGAGCCCCTCCGAAATATACGTGACACAATTTAGAATATATCTGTACATTATGTAATCTAGTGTGGCGGACCAATTAGCGCCACAATCCTGAATCGCGCTATCGAAGTTTTCTAAGATCGGCACTATACAGGGTGACCTGAAATTCGATACATTCCTTTGAAAGACAGAAAGTAGACCTCATTTACAGTAATATTTTTCATGGCATCCCCTATCCGAAAGTTGCTATTTACAAAGTTATTGAAATTTCAAAAATTTTTTCTTTATTTTCGACTTTTTGACTTTGACATGACGTATTTTTAAAAATGTTTGTCTTTTTAGTGATTTTTTTATGTATTTTAACCGTCAATGAGTCAAATATTATTTTTAAGGAATAAATAGGGACAAACTAAGCGAGAATTTTTCATTATGAGACATGAAAAAGAATTTTCTTTTAAGAAAAATGCACATTTTTCTTAAAAACAGGTGATTTTCTTAAAAAAATGTATGATACAATGCGTACAAGTATTCTAAATAACTTCCTTATCTCATTATCTTTCCAAAAAGGTGCAAATGTCTACATTAAAATATGACGTTGTAGTAAACATATTAGAAGTAAAATGAAATAATGTCTAAATCGATTTATTTGCGATAAGGTTAAAATAAAAGGAAAAACTTGTATTTAATTACGTTTATTGTGTTTAAAAAACATCAATGTTTAATTAAATTTAATAATAAATATTCTACTTTAGGTCTTGTTCAAAATGTGAACCTCTGTTTCTGATACAGGCCCGTAGTCTTCTCCGTACCTCTGTTTTGATTATTCTGGTAGTAAGACTAGTTTTGATTTCTTCTGCTGCATTTCTTATGCGGCTTCTGAGCTCCTCTACAATAGTTATGGGTGTAGTATACACCAAAGCCTTCATATGACCCCAAAGATAAAAATCACACGGGGTCAAATCGGGACACCGTGCTGGCCAAGGAATTGGCCCGCCCCTATCCAGCGATGTGGGTAAGTTTGGTCTAGCCACTGGCGTACGCCGAGGCGGAAGTGGGCCGGGCAACCATCATGCTGGAAAATCATATTACGACGAGTTGCTATTGGCACATCTTCCATTAAACCAGTAATCTCCTCTCTTAGGAAATGTTCGTACATTTCACCATTTAAATTTTGAGGCAAAAAATGAGGTCCAACTAAATTATTATTAATTATACCCATCCAGACATTTAGATGCTGGATAGGTCGAGGCGGGCCAATTC